>NBNE01001310.1:0-13302 GCA_002215365.1 Phytophthora megakarya | reverse complement strand
CTTTTAATTTGTACGACGGCTGCAATGGACGGAGCAGCTCAAAACGGGCATTTGAGAGTTGTAAAATGGCTGCATGAAACTCGTGCTGAAGGCTGTTCGTCGGGAGCCTTGTATTTGGCAGCCCGTAATGGTCATTTCGAAGTCGTCGAGTGGCTCTATGACAACAAACCCATGAATTTTGATATCCCTGACAATACGTGGACAGGGGCAGCGCGAGGAGGCCATTTACGCGTATTACAGTGGCTTTACAACCACTTCCCAACGACAATCTCAATGAACACAATGGATGCTGCTGCCAAAAGTGGACACTTAGAAGTGCTCATCTGGCTGCATGAGCTCGGGATCGAAGAATGGACACACGAAGCACCGTTCTTTCAACCAATGTACCTCAGTCAACCACGTCCTCGACTTAAGGTAATTCAGTGGCTCCACGCACACTACCCGAATAAATTCATAACAGGGGTAGATTCAGCAGCAGAAAGGGGCTGCCTCGATATCGTCCAGTGGCTCCATGAAAATAATATTGAAGGTTTTACGACTGCTGCAATGGACCGTGCTGCTGAATACGGGCACTTGAATATGGTGCTATATCTACTGGAGCACAGAAGCGAAGGATTTACACGCGATGCCATGATAAATACTAGAGATATTGAAGTGCATTGTTTGTTCAGTGACGAAGTTTGCGCGAACGAGGCTAAACGTGATCAGCTGAACATGTTGCAGTCGCTTTTCAAAGCTCGACCCTCGTTTGTTCGCGGATGTTTAAGGTGCTTGGCTGAAATCGCACTTCGTGTAAGCAATATCAAAATTTTAGACTGGGTGAACCAGTTTGGACTGGAGCTGCTCTCGACTACCCCCATTCGCAACGCGGTCAAACATAATTACGTACATTTATTGCAGTGGTTCCATCGGAATGAGCTCATGGTGAATGAACCCGATCTTCTCGAGTTAGCGGTTCGATATGAAAGCGTAGATGCGGCTCGTTGGCTTTGGATGCATGGGTACGAGATAAATTCGCTCAAGTTCTCTGAAATTGCTACGGAAAACATGGCAATTCCAATGTTGCGATGGCTGCTCGATCATGGTCCGCCACCCAGTCTACCGCTCGCATGTGCGTTAGCGGTAAGTTGCGATTGTGTGGAAGTAATGAGATGGCTTCCTGAGCAGCGTCGAGCTGTAATTGTCATTTGGGCGCTACATCAAGATGAACCACTCATAAATTGTGCGAGAAAAATGATATGGTGGATTCTTACACGGACGCTGTTCGATGAAAGTTCACGACGTAACATTCGTAACGAGATTCGGCAGCCCAAGCCCAGCAAAACATTATTGTGGCTAAAGGAAAATCTTGCGAACTCTACGGCATGCAATTGGGTTTTTACGGCAACTGAAAACGACTACGGACATAGTGATCAACCGACGAAGAAACAACGCAGAGAATAAATTCTCGAGTCAAAGATACGTTCACTTTAGGACACGTACAAGCATAAGCAGAATACATAGTACTTCATTTCGTAAGTCTACCGGTAGTGTGATCAAAGTGGTTTTGAAAATGTACTGCACGAAACTTATACACGTGAAATACTTTCGAGTTTGTACAGTACATTTGATTCCCAATGCGAATTTCATCGCCATTGTGAGTTTAAACTTGGGTCCATCGTCTCAAATTCGAGGAACTGTGCGCGTTACTCTAGCAAGTCGTTATTTTTCATTCACTTTGCAGAATATCACCTCACCTCAACAAAAGTACTACGCATTACTTGTTAGAATTATCTATGATTAATCAAGGATTCGATGGCAGTACCTGTTGACCATTTCCTATTAACTCTAAGGAACCTTTACCTTTTCACAGCAGTGCATCTTTGTAAGGGAGGCTTCGTGTGACTATTAACTGCTCGTAACGCACCACTCATATTCTGCGAGATTTCCTTCAATCCACAGCAAATTTTGTCAACGTTTACAACCCGTCAACTACGAAAGAGATTGTTCTCAGTTGCTCACATTAACAATGTTGTGATTGAGACAGAGGGGATTGGGCGAAAAGTGTGGTTTCATCTGGTGGATGCAGCTACTCCTGGATCGTATGAATATTGATACAGGATCAGTGTCATCCGCTGGCGTCGACGATATTGGTGATCTTCGGAACAAGATCCATGCCAAGTTTGGCACCACGCTAACAGGAAGAAGCATTCTAGCCCATCTTATACCGGCCCAGCTGCAAGTCTACACCAGCAGGGCTGCATACGACGAAGAGAATGCCCAGTCTTTGGATCCAAATTCATCATTGAATAGTCTCGGCGAACAAGACACGCTCATCGTGGAAGTGCCGAATGGACAGCGCAGTGACCTACACGGTTTGGTTGGAATGTCGTTGAAGGACGGAATCAATCCAACAATTATATGTTTCAGTCATGATCACCGACTGGATGACCGGACAAGAGGGCAGAAACCGCTTCTTGTTGTTGAATTCCCCACCAGCTTCTGGCAAACTTCGCTGTTTGTTTGTTTCAGCACAAGTATCGCCACTTGAATGCTGTCGACATTTCGTTGAAGACGGACAGCAATCCATAAGATATTCTTTCGAGGTTTGGATTGGATATTCACAGATGAACCTGTGCGTATGATCACGTTATTTACATGCTGGATGGCGCTCAATGACAATACGATAACCTTTCCTTTTGGAATGCGTTAGTTAAAGTTGTACCGATATATTTTGGTGGTGGCGTACAGTTCATCATTTCTACTTCTCATGTGATTTCCACACAAGATCAAGCAATTCCTGTGTATTTTCGAGACTTTGAAACCATCAATCCAGAAGATTTACTGTTGTCCGATGACCAATCTCTGGTACTTATCAGCTCACAACCACCACCTCTTGGCTTGCCGACTGGAATGCAGCATTTTTCAGAGCTGAACGCTATTATGGAGCATTGCAGTGGACTACTTGATGCATTGTACAAATGTGTCTCTTTCTACACCGATCAATTTCATCATCATGTACCAAGCGAAGTTGAATGTGTACGAGTATTTTATTTGGAGAAACTTTTGGATCGCATGGATCGTTGTTTTGGTCCGTTGATCCATCTCGCCTTTCATTTGAAATGAATGAGGCTCTTTTGAAATCTGTCTTGGGAGAACGTATTCATTCCATCCGCGGAATGAACCAGGATTTATCCGGTGTTTTGGCATCACTTGCCAAGGCTGGGAGTTTGAAGATTGATGCCCAATCATATTATGTCTTCTCTTCTCTTTTGACACAATGGTACGTCATGCAGCGCTATTTTCTATTGCCCACCGACAGTAATCCGTCGGGTCTTCGTGAACTTGTGACAAAAGCAATTGAAAGTATGTCAGCAATGATCCTCAGGGCTTCCACATCGATTCCAGATGATTTCCCGAAAGAAACCACATCCCAATGAATGCTGGGATTTGCTCCGAGTTGTCGAGGACCAAGATGGAGGGAATTGACTTTAATTGACTTTTTCGTGGATGGTGGTCTCATATGGGGTATCGAGTGAATAAGAAGTGAGGCTAATGTTGATGAGCTCATAAGATGTTTCGGTCAAGGGGGTAAATACGCTGGTTTGCAATCGAGGGATTTCGTTGTCCTGGTTTTTTGCAAAGGTGTTATTGAAGATGTAAGTCAAGATCCCCACAGAGCCACCGCATCCTTTCCCATTGACGACGCAACAGGACAGACTCATTTTGACGAAGTAGTTGTCAAGATGGGAATGATGAAGCCGTCACGTTGCATTTACAACCATAATATATCGTTCTAAGGTGTCCTAGTTCGCAGGTTGGATATCTTAAAATCGAAAACTTACTCGTATATCACCATTACACCCAGCAAATCCGGTCAACGGGGTTGAAGCAGAGCTAGTCCTGGCTGGAATTCGCGAACAATAAAATAGTGTAAAAGCAAGTCCCATAAAACATCTTTTGCAGATAATTTTGCCGGGAGCTTAACAACCAAAATCGTTGCCTTTATTAAAAACAGCAGGTTTACACTTCACCCCCCATGTCTTGCCAGTTGATAATTGACAAAACTGTCTCCTATGAAGTGATGTTTATGGGAAATCTAAAGATTTCGGAATTGGTAGAACGACATCGGTTTATGAAAATATCATCGCTCGCGATCTCATCTCGACTAGTCACACTTGTGAATATGAATACTTCACTTTTTCACGAAGTAAATTGATCAGTAAACAAGTATACATGTATTACGAATTTTTCCAAGAGCACAATCAATGACGCAAACACGGTTGTGAACATTGAATGTTTTTGAGGATAATTGTGTTCAACTGTGCTGCTCTCTTATCTTGTACGTAAACGTTTCAGATAACATTAGTGATGATGATACGAGTAGTTTCGAGTAGAAAATAAGTGGTGCTCGTCTTGTTCCGAAATCCTTAGTCGTGTTGGGCTTTGGCCCATTTCAACTTTCACCTCATAACTCAAAAGTTTCACTCCATTCACTGATCAGTTCTCCACCCCAAGTCGAAAATGACATTATTCCAAGTCACCCTGTTTGCAACGATGATATCGACAGTCACACAGGGGTTCTCTTTCTCCGAGTTCTCGACTGGCCTTACAGTTGATGAAGAAAATCGCATCTACGGTGGGTCGAACGTGACCATCAACAAGAGCACGTATGTAGCAGGCCTACATAGCAACTGCACAAACAGTTCTTTGTTTTGTGGAGGTACATTGATCACTCCCGAATTCATTCTCACAGCTGGTCATTGTCTCAATGATGAGCCCCTGTTGGACGTGTATGCTTCACTTGGGTCAATCCACCAAATGGGCGGTGGTTCTTCGACAGCCGAAATGATACGTGTCATTGAAGCTTTCCGCCATCCTTCGTACTACTTGTCAAGTGATTTACAGACGTTAATTCACGATGTGGCACTGCTCAAACTGGAAAGACCATCAAAGATCCAGCCCCCACGTTTGGCTGCTGCAAACGGATCGGATAACAAACCTGGAACAATAGCTACTGCACTTGGTTGGGGATTGATAAACAACGAAACATTTAGTGATACCCTGCAAACAGTGGATATCGAGATTATCACAGACGCAGAGTGCATCAAACGGTATGTTGCGGTGTATGAAGACACGGCAAACAATTCCATTGTGGACGAATGGACAATGTGTGCAGGTACTGGCAATGGGAAAGACAGTTGCAGTGGTGACTCAGGTGGCCCGCTTCTTGTGAATGATGTGCTCGTGGGAATTGTGAGCACTGGGCCAAAAGATTGCGGTATCCTACCTGCTAAATACACTCGTGTCTCCCGTTATTTGAGCTTCATCAATGATGTTATCGACGGTGGATCAACCGGTAATATCACGAAGATATTGACCGCTGGAATGAGTAGCTGGCCCCAGGTCGACAGTGTTGTTTCTCAAGATGGATCGAGTGGTGATTAGAGGACGGTGCGATACAAAACGTAAAATCGAATTGTATTCAGTACGACAATAAGCAACAGCTAACGATGCATTCATTTGTAGACTAACAAAAGCAAACACGACATCATCATTGAACAATTTACTATTGTCAAATGTTCCTAAATGCTATATGTTGTGCTCGAGTATCTCGATTTTGTTTAAGTTTATATGCTTTGTTCAAAAGGCAACTAATTCTCAAGTGCGTTACTTCACTGGGTATTGTAAGTAAATCTTTGAAGAGCAATGCTGCAAGTACTAGTTCGCGTCACCTTAAATATTGTAAAGAGGTATCTGACTGAGAATGTAGACCGCAGCTTGCATTCACTCATAATTGTATTTTAATTTCTCTGAATAGCCTGACTCAAGGCTTTTGAGACCCCAGTTCAGTAGTTCATGCACAAAGAAATTGCCACGCCGAAATCGATAAGGTGAGCTCTTCGAGTCGGGGGATTTACAGCGGCCATGCGATCGACTAAACGAATGGGTTTCAAATAAAACTAGATATTTTTAAAATATGACAACGCCGGTAGATTCCCATTTCAAACCAGATTCGTGGTGCATTCCTCGATGCAATTACCTTTTGCAACGGCAAATATATTTGTGGTGGAGAAATAATTATCATTTGAATACAACTTTCCGGAAATTCCGGTGGTAATAGTTACGGAGAGATATACCACTGAAGAAATTCCAAGGCAGTCTAGCCGTGGTCGGAAAAAATCTATTGCACTATCTGCCGTACAAAATATTTTCTTGCAATGCACAACTGCCCTAACGATTGAAATGCAAATTCTCAATTGCACAGATCAGAGATATTGTAATGTACGATTGCACAATGCCGCAGATTGCAATGCATTATTGAAAGTTGAAATTTATAAATTCAACCATAACCTTAAATTTACCTGTTGATAATAGCGTCCAAAAGCGTCTGTTCAACATATGTTTTAAGAAAATGTATTATTGCAGCGTCCTGGAATATTGCAATACACGACTGCGCTGATACCTGCTATTTTAGTACACAATTTCAATTAAAAGTGCTACTGCAGTCTAAATGGCAATGGTATTGAACACTTAAAATCGGTGCCAATTCATTTTTTTCCGATCACTGCAGTCTAGAGTAAAAATAATACCCTTATCAGTATGATTTTTCTTTTTCTACAACAGCAATACAATGTATGCCACGCAACGTGTTATTTATTGTATGAACGAATAACTCTGAACGATTAGTAATATTTGTAAATGTAAAATTACTACGTGTGGCATCAACTGAGACTGGTACGTACCATGAAGATGAGCGTGTACTACAGAAATTTACTTCTATCATTGAAAAATCACGGATAATTAATTTTAAAAACTAAATGAAGAATAACGACTTGCTAGTGACATTTTTCTATAAACGCGAAGAAGAAAGCTTTAATTGTTCGCAGTAGTATATCTTTGTAAGGGAGGCTTTCGCGAGACATTGGTCGATCAACTGGTCGTAACGTACCAGCTACACTCCTCAGATACGGCGAAATTTTCTTGAATCCACAGCAAAGTTTTGCTTGGGGTGCGCAGAATTTCGTCACAAATGATCTGACGTGAGATAATGTCTTTGAATCGCGTACTCCTGAGGATCCATCAAAATACTTGGCGGCCATCGTTCTCCAAGCCTCCGGACAACCTGACCTCGGTCACCCTCGGAAATCCACCATAATGTCTCCATAATGCGCCATTCCATGACTAACTTTCTTGCTACTCGAGAATCAAGTCCACAATCAAGGAACCAATGAAGCAAATCGAATATGACCCTCTCTTCCAGCCATGTCGACTAATTCGAGCGAGTTTATTGCATATCCGTGCTTCGTCCGATGATTCAGCAGAACAAGCAGTCCCAGAGACGCTATACAGCCCCTGAATAATAGCTAAGTATCCATTTGCAACGGCCCTATTGATTTCATCGCTGTATGTATCGCAACAAGGCGAATGAATGTAATAGGTCCATTGCACCACTTCAATATGTCTGTGTTCTGCAGCCAATTCTAAGGCAGTGACCAAACAGTATTCATGCTTCCAAGCCTTCGCTATAAATCCACTCGTGGTACCACATCCATACTCAATTTGTGATAGTCTATTCCTCGTTCATACAACCATTGGACAACATTGAGATAACCACATGCAGCTGCAACTTCTAACGTACAATAAAAGTAATTTTTCCGAGGACCACTACCATTTTCTAGCTCGAACATCCAGCAAAACACGTGAAAATGGCCACCTCGCACTGCTTCACTCTTGAACATTGCCAAGCTGGAAAACTCCACCGAAGTAAGCATTCCAGAGTTTGTATTGTTCTCCTCTTTCGGATGTAGCAGTAAATATCTTGAAGGATATAAACGGCGATAAATATTCATCGACGAGGTCCAATATATGCGGTAGTGAGCCAGGAAGACAAAACTTCACCACAATGGTTTTGCTGTACAGGATCCCTCGCATTATTATAGAGAAAAGTGGGTTGACATACTTACAAAAAACTGTGAAGGAGTGGATTTGACTGATTGAGGTATAGTATCGAAGAGATGAAATTGGGACGCCTAGTATTCTGCGATAATTACTGTTGTCGAGTCTTTGGGGTCCATTGACTGCTCTTACCACGATGGAGGAACGAGTGGGCTGTTCAGTACGGCTGAAACAATCTTCAAACTTCCGAGTAATTTCAACAATGCTGGCAATGGGTCTGCTTGGTGGCGGAGACCGACGATCCGATTTGTTGAGTCGTCCCACTTGATGAATATTTTGCATTGAACAGCAAGAGGTTGACCTAACAACTTGGTAACTAAAGGATGTTCTTTTATGCTGCAGAGCCCCGGAAAAGCGTTTTTTAGCATTTCTTCCGAGATAATCGTGCATCCGGTATTGGTGGCAACAATCTGGTTATCCTCTCCATGTTCTAACTGCTTGATACGAATATCCAGATCTTTCCAATGACGCGCTAACATTTTCCAGTTTTCGAGAAGTGCGGAGATACCAGAGCCATGATCAAGTACCACATCTGGCGCGAACATTGTTTCGAGAAAATGTTTCTGAACGTGCGCTTTGTCGGAAAAGGAGGAACCTGAAGTTGTCATGGGAGGCTTATATCCATACCGAAAGAGGGAAAAATACTCGCTCACAACTTGAAAAGGGGTGGTTTTGGTTGGGATTCCAGAAACCACAAGATGGCGTTGCAATTCTAACTTCTGGATTTCTTCTCGCAGACACCGGACATCAGTTTCAAGTGACATAGTTTGGTCATGAATGCGCTTCCTGTATCGCTGCATAGATGTCATGGGTTGGAGAGTGTCATCGGAATGTTTCTTGGTGGGTTTGAAAGGTTTTTGGACCTGTTTACGCCTCCCTTTTGTCCGAGAAGTTTTAGTCGTTTGTGAATTGAGTTTTTTTCTTGCAACAGGAGGAGAAGACCGTGGATTGGTTGTTTTGGACGATCCGGTTGAATTGAACGAGCTGCTACTTCGAACCGTCCGATGTATCTCGTCACGCAGCGAAGGTTCTTGTGAAAAATTGTTCTCGACGTCTGGGACAAAAGTCCATAAAGTTTCTTGAACAATTTGGTTGCGTGTGACGATAGACTCCAGTCGAGCTCGTAGGAGCACTCGTCCAACGACACTTTCAGAAAAAGCGGAGTTGATCGATGGAGTGAGGCTACTTGCGTTCATCTTCAGACTGAAGTCGACTTGAGGTGGCTTGATTGTGGAAAGTTGTCGAGTGACGCTATTTTTTGCGCTAGAATACCGATGATGACGCTTTGCTTATGCTACAAGTGCCAGTTGGATTGGAAAACAGCAGTATGGAAGATTCACAAGGTGGAATTGGGATGCAGAACTGGTAAGAGAGAAAATGAAGCGGAACCGACAACATCAACGTCTCTAACTGCATCTATTCAGAAGTCAGCATCAAAATGTTGATTTTGATTTGGGACTAACGCTACTGGTATTTTATTGTTTGCTCAGCTACTGATTATCAGCCGAGCTGATTATAAGCCGATTACGATGCAGCTCTCGTCATTGAATAGCTTGTACACATCAAATTGAATTTACTACACATTAAATTCATGATATGGAGGAGCGTTGCCTAATAATGTGGTACTTTCAATACATACATACTGTTCTGCGTACGAATCACCGGCTTTACAAATATTATTTATTTTCACGACTTGACCTCTGGATAATTCCTTCCGTCGTGAAGCCTTAACCAAATGGATATATTAGATATTTAAGATATCGGTTTTGACTAATCAACGTTAACAGTAAACTTACATCCAATGCATTATGTACTTCTCTGATTTGAGGAACTGCATGTATTAATAGTATTTTAGGAAGTAAGCATGTTATGAACTTCTACACACTTATCCAAATATGAAATTGCTGTTTTGGCTGTTCTCAAGAATATAGAAATACCAGAAGATCAAATCACTGTCGGTTTGTTCATCGATACGTAGCAATGTTGTGGTGCCGATTATTATCACACTGAAATTAGAAGAAGTGCACACTGTTGAGGAGAGAGTAGTGTATTGACTGGCAGTATGCCTAGTGGTTCGTGCTCTTGTTTGATCTTACCAAAGAGTTGGTGGCTAGGAGAACTAACGCAACATTACATCCACCACACAGGTAATCAACTTTCTGAACATTAAATCAACACCGAACCTGGGAAAACGTGAGAAAACTACGAATTATTATGATGATTTCAGATAATCCTTCCAGCTTCGATCCTTCACAGTGAACACGAACAAATATTTGTCTTCTCGTAGCGAGCATCAAACCAATTTTCCTCTTGCCGTGTTAGTCGCGACGTGTGTTGGGGCGGTAGTACGGACTCCCACCTACGCGATATCCATGTGGCCAACTGGGTGGAGGTAAACCATCATTTTGGTTGGCGTTGGACGAAGCATCGACTTGGACAATGCACAATATCACTATGCAAAAGACAACTTGGATGATTTTCATGCTGCTTCGTCGGTTGATGCTGCTCTCGAAAGTGTTTGTTCGTCCCAAATCAAATTATGAAATGATCTGAACGCAGAACTTTATGCTTGAGGGTTACAGTGAGGCAGTAAATGTGTCCTACCTGGTAATGGTACTATATACCGTAGTATATCGAGTCACTGCTAAGATACCAACAGCTTTCTTGAAGCAATTCCACATGGATCCCGTTCTAACTAACTATCATAAACTTGGAACGAAATTCAACCTCCAGAGCATACATTGAAACACTTCATCCAATACATGTACAGTGATGATTAATAAAACCAACGTAGTGGTAGTAGTATCAATGATACGGTTCCTGCTTCAATTAATACACTGTGATATCGTTTCAATTACCACTGTCTTTTTCTCATCTTTGAGGAACTAAAAGTTGTAATCCTAACATCATCATGTCCGCCTTCACAAACAGTACGGTTCAATGTTGAATAATGATGGTTTGATTGCGACTTTAATTCCCCCAGGATGAGAAGAATACGCTACATAGATGTACACTATTGATGTACATGATTGGCGGACTACAAATTGCGGTGGACTTTACGATTTATGATAAATATGAAAACATTCACAACACAATTTTGGACTCGTGAGGCTGACCACAATATTGCAGTGATTTTAAAGAAATCAATATTCTGTCTGTTTCGAAAATCTTAACTTCACCTTATACATCAAACGATTACTATTCCACAACAAGTAGCTGTTTTACATGTAAGATAAAACGAACCATTCAAACACTTTCAATACTCCTCAGATTGTATTTAGTTTAAAACGTTGAGTAATCCACGTTAGCTGGAGCATTTATAGTGATTCTCGTCTCGCTTTCGTTTTGTTGAAAGATGTTTGCAAACCTTTTAAAGTACGTAACTGCTAACGCTGAGGACGCTTTCTATTGTCCAAGTCGAGCAGTAACTATTCAGCATACTTCCATGAATGAGACGCGAACAGCTTCAGGGTAAATTTTAAATTGATGCTAATTTACGCAAGGTTGAAAACAGCAACATGTATGTATTTCGAAGTACGCGTTAAAATATGTCATCAGACGTATTTTGTCTTGTCCCTGTAAGTAATCTTACGGTTCGTCGAACACGTAAAGAACCCTCTTTCTGTTCATGGTGATATGATTATGCTTTTTACTTGTCTAGGATGAGACCACGTACACGTAAAACAAAACGCGTAATCCTCAAGATCCTGTCAATACATGATAAATAGATGAACGATTTGGTAAAACAATACCGTTCATTGTAGATTAAGTGTACTATATGTTTGTCCTACATCTATTGGAAAACTTAAAGACCCTTTACTGCGTTTAACAACTGCATTACACCTATACTTTCTTTTGTACTTCAAGTATAAAGCTAATTCAGATTTTTACAAAATTCTGCCAGGTTGTGGCACGTGATAATCTTTGAAGTGAAGTTTGATTTATCCTTAGCCTACGGCGACAACCCGAAATACAATCGTACGTCAGGTCTGCGAAAAAATCGAGGGTGCTCCCTCCCCATTTTCAAATTCACCACGCTCAGAGCCTTACCAAACTTCGATAGCTCCTGTATTCAACATGCGAATGGCATCGAGTCTATTCGCGATCATGGTGGCTATTTGCTTAAATGTCGTCTCGTCATCTGACTCCAAGCCTACCATCATTTCTGATCTGACATTGTTGGAGGGTCTGATTGACAATGGTCACCAAGATAAACGACTACTGCGGGTGGCCATCGCCGACGGTATCAACAAAAAAGCGGTTGACGAGGCGGCAAATGACGAGGAGAGAAGAATTGATCTGGAATCGGCGATGGAAAAGACGATCACTTTGTCGCAGCACATGCGCCAACTCGATAAGGCAGCTAAGACTGCACCAGGAATGAGGCTGAAAGAGGCTTTATACAGACAGCTAATCAAGTTGGGATACAAGAACAGAGCGTCGACTACTGCGACACACTAGGTGGTACCACAAGAAGTTGGATAAACAGCAAATACGTACTACGTGGTGTACGTCAACAGTGTTGCAGCTAGCATTGGTTGCTATTCTATCCAAGGTCATGTAGAGTTGTACTGTAACCTCGAACGAAGCGGTTGCACAACGGACGACTTATATCAGAGGCATTTACACTGAGATTTTGTCTAACAACTAACAATTGAATCACTCATTTGATCCGACCAACAAATTCGTAGATTATTGCAAATATGACGGCAGTACAACGTTTAAATGAAAGGCTAATAGGTTTGATTTTTGCATTTGCTGCTCCAGCAACGCGTCGCAACGTACGTGTTGTTTCATTTAAAACCATGGATAGCTAATGATGATAGCTCAAGCATTGGATCCTCCAATTATCGAACCCCAGATAAAATGCAACACAATAATATGTTGATAAAAAGCGTATCACAGCTCGGAGGGTGCAATTGAGTATTTTGCGCCGAGCGGAGCAAAGGGTGAAAATATGTTGTTGATGGTGTAAAACAATGACCAAGACAGCCAACAACTAATGCAAGTCAAGAACAACACTACAGCAGTGTTGTCGCATTCGTTATCATAAGTAAAACTAGATTAATAACTCCACTTTTTACCTTTTTTCGTATTTTTACGTGAATATGTAAAATCGTTTTTTCCTCTTGGGCATCGCTTGAGCTTGCTAAGTGTAGACCGAGTTGGGGAAAACAAAAGTGTATTGATTAACACCAAGTGACCTTGAAGTGCTACGCCGAGTAATCGGCGTGAGCTCCAGATTTTGCACGTTGTGGTGCAATTGGTGATGATCATCCACTGCTTTTTGGCGCCATTAATTTCGCCAGAGGCTCCACAAGTTGTCTTGTGTAACGCGTATAGCGTTCAAAGGCGCTTGATGAC
>NBNE01001309.1:0-13316 GCA_002215365.1 Phytophthora megakarya | reverse complement strand
ATGCTTCCATTCTTGGATCATTGACCATTGTTCTCTTACATGTGTTTCACGCCCCATTACATAGGGGGAGAAATCCAACTGAACCTTTGGTGGATGACCAATGCTAGACTGGTTAAAGATTTTAACCGGTCCTGGATCTTTAGATTTGGATCAGAGGGGGCCGGTCTTGGAGTCAAATTATTGTGCACGTTGTAGCATTCTTATGAACGGTGCCATGTAATTGTAAGATGTCATTTAAATATGAACAATCGCGCTCACTGTAACGTGACATCGTGCCAAATAGATATTGCTGTCCGCAATCCAAAGGTCTCTTGATTGCAGCAAAGGTCATTGTTGTAGCTATTGCGCGATTAGTACATGTAACCGTGGAGAGTCAGTACACTTAACTAGAGTGCACTATGCATGCCATTTGTAGAATTCGTACGTGTGAGTGACAGGACGAAGTTGCGGGCAGTTGCAACCATTCAAAATCCCAACAAGAGAGCAGCCACGGCGATGATCGGCTGATAAGTATGGGTAACGCGAGAGGAGACATTGGATCCGAAGTGTGCGGCTAAGAAAATAGGAAAAACGTGATCGCAAGTGCCGTCTGATAAGGATACGATGTACGAGAAGAGACACCGCTAGCCGAACGATGTAGCCGCAGGTAAATATTACTTTAACATTTAATTTAAATTATAACAATAAGATTTGGTTTGACTGGAAACACTACAACGATAGATTGATATTACTTTAATTTAGCTACTATTATTTCTAGTGCTAATATTAGGGGTGATTTTGGAATGATATCGATTCTAATATGCATAAACAATACTTTAAATTTGTAATAATGATAATATCACATCATATGATCACATCAAATTAGGGGTTATTTTGGAATGATATCGATTCTAATATGCATAAACAATAATTTAAATTTGTAATAATGATAATATCACATCATATGATCACATCAAATATGCATAAATGACAACTTATCACTTGGTGCGATAGCTTTCACGTATGCGGTCAATTTCCAGTCGGTTATGGTGAAGTATTAGTTGTTGTTCCGCTCGATCATTCTCTGTACGCGTGCGAAAGGAGCTCATTACAAAGGACCCCGTTGAAAAGAACTATCTTGAAACGCTGTCGAGGAGCACCGTCCCAGCCAGACGCGTCCCAACATCGGATTGTAGGGTACATTTGCTCTCCAGTATCCAAAAATCAGTGCCTAACGTTAATGGGTTGACACAGGCCTCCACGTGCTTTAAATCGTACTCAAAACACGTTTTCGGTCCTTCGGATCTGAATACTGACTTTTGACAACCTCAACCCACTCTACATGAAGATCTAAGCAACCTCTTTGTGCAGTGTAGACTCTGTTAGACTTTGATCAGTTTGCTCTGAAACCATGCTTGACATTCACTCCACTTTCAGTGACTCCGCATACCTCCTGAAGTGGAGACCCAGATGCTGAGCTCATACTATCCTCCACTTCCTGTGATCGTCTACCGTACTTGCGTTTGTAGATTTCCCAATGCTCCACGTAAAGTTGCATTTTGGCGTCTTCAATTATTTTGTCTGTATAGCTCTCGGCGCAGCCAGAGATACGGAGATAATTTTTGGCCGACCGTTTGATGCGAGGGTCTAACACCAACGTTAGTGCCGTCGGGACTGATGGATTTGGGAGTCTACGAGCAATGTGGTGGAGAGTGCGGTGTCCTAGATCTGAAACGTCTTTAAACAGCAGTTCAACTCGCGAAAAATTGTTTTCGTTTGTATCTTCGTCCCGTGGTCCAAGTACATGTAGTTGATAAGCAAAAAAGTTGTATGAGTTCTTGCGTGCTGACGCAACACGCAAAAGTACATCCATTGTCGAAGACAGCATGTTTGCAGTCTGTGACTCCACCAAAATCAAATCAGCGATGCGGTGCACAATGGCCTCCGTTTCAATGACCATATTCCATTCTTCTTGTGAGATGCAGGTGAAAACTTTTTCATCTTTCTTGGCTTCTTTAACACTTTGAAAGTACCGTTGGTATGCTAAATAGTTGACAATAGACCGCTGGAACAATTTCACTACAGATGCCACTCTGACATCAACGTCAATAATGCCACTCAGCACGGGTAAATTATGCAACGTTTGGAGATCAATCAGGTTGTGCTTGCGTTAATATTTGCGAAATATTTGTTCGCTTCACGTAATTTTCCAGTCAATCGCACACCTTCGCGAAATTCACCACCTTCAGTAACGATTTCCCTCTTGATCTTCTCCTTTGTGATTGGATTCACTATGGTTATTTTCCGCGTATTTTCCTTGAGGCCGACCCCATAACCTATGTACAAATTCAAACAGTGCATGCCACAATCTGCTTGTAAAGATGGATCGAACTGAAGAGAAACCGTCCGAGCTGCTGGGGTAATGTCCGCTTTTATGTACCTCGCTGTAGCATCAATGTCCAGTTTGTAAATTGACTTCAACTTGCTTTTTATGAGCGTCCCTACTGCCGTTGACTCATGCCCGTCATTTTTAACCACTGCTAACGAAGCCAGATATACAAATCTCCAATTGTAGTCAATAAACGAAAGGATGTCCCCATAATGCTGTTCTTAGACGAATTCGTCCACAAATCGTGCATCAAATTCAAATATCTTGTCGAGCAAACAGCAATCGAAATTCCTCATTCAAACGTTGCAACGTACCTTCACAAACATACCAAATAGAAGACCAATAAGGTCGTTGTGAGTTCGCGCATGCAGCATTACCGCAGATGGATCACTTGTCAATCCACGATGCATTTTAAGAAATCCGGGTGTTTGTGTGATGTTAAGCGGTAAACCTGTCACGAATCCAATAACAAGTAATTAACCCATTCAATCTACTAATATCTACTAATACTACGTACCATCATCAATTAGCCACTGTGAAACAAGGCTGGCTAACTGCTCTCTGGTCAGCTCGAAAAATTGTTTCATCGCTTAATTTCTATTTCGCTGTTACTCTCTGGTACTGGTATCTCAACCTCGGTGCCAGCAGTCAGATACTTCTTTATCCGGCGCATTTGCTTTTTCTTGTCCGTCGTAGCCACTGCATGTTTGCTGTGTTGACCCATATGAATTTATGCATTAGAAGCGTGCACGCAGATACACAAACTCTTTGTCCACAACTTGGTTTTTGCGCATATTGTGCAAATATGTGTGTACGTCATTTTTAATAGTAACCGGAGATACCAACTTGTGAATCACGTTCCACACGTCGTCGCGAGATCCGCTGGCCTTATAATGGATAACGTCGTCAGGAATTTCAATATAAATGCTTTTGGAAGACTCTACTTTTGACATTGGAACATATTTCTTTTCGCTCGAAACAGGTATAGTAAGATCACACATATTTGCTTCAGTGGCTTGACTTGAAATGGGTATGGCAACTCAAAGGAGATGCCTGACTTAGCTCAGAGTTTTTGCTCCTATGCGCTTGAACACACTTTACGCTGCAAAATCTAAAATCAAAAGCAACAAAAAGAAACTAAGTTTGGGACGCAGTTCCATTGGTTACTGCTTACCGCTTTGATAGTTCATCATCATCACATAGTTCAATACTGCATATATGATGAACGGGACGAGTGCAAATGTAGCATGGAGTCATTTCAGAGATATCCTCAATGAACAGCCAGTCTTTGAGCACTTCATTGTCTGCTCATGAGCTCGAGGCGGAAAAATGGGGAATGAACTCACCACAGGATCACACAAAAAGGTTTTGGCAGCAGAGTGTGACGTTAGACGATCGCTGAATCTTGAACCTATACCCTTCTAGTGCGCATTGGTCTACTGGATTATAAGTCATAAAAAGTTAAGATTATGCATAATTTTGCATTTTTAAACTAATATGTAAAGAATAATGCTATTTTTCCACTTTAAGATTGTAATAATAATAATAATAATAATATAGTATTATTATCACTTTCATATTATCAATTAGAAGTCATATTTGTGATTCTACTATCAATCCCTTATGAAACCTAGTTCGCGATGAGTCTGATATCAAAGATGAATCTTGTCTATCTATATACAACACAGTACATTAATATATCGCGGAAGGTTCCAATATAGCAACGGAAGAATATAGAAATCATGCCCTACATACAGTTAAATCAGGAAAATTTGTGAAGGACATTCTACCTATCTTACACCTAGTCAGCTTGTAACCGGTCTGTCTATCCATCATTCCGTCTTACTCCTCTCCAACTGCCTCAACCTTTTGGTAGGCATCCTTTTTCGACCCCTTTCACATACATTTCTCACCCATTAAATCGACCCCAATCTATCATTCCGACTCGAAACTACCTTCCCAATATGACAAAAGTAGCACCTTCCACGTAATTCCAACTCGAACTTAATTGAATTGCGATTAGTCTGTTTTGCAAATTAGTCTCATTCAGAAATTAGCCTCACTCGTTTTTAGTGATACTAATTTGTGTGCAAGTATTTTGACCATTTTTGACCAATTGGAAATTAAGCTCACTTAGGTTTGTTCGAGCTTGGCGATTCTGAAATACAAGTTGACCGTGATCGTAGAAATGAGTAGTTTCTGTCTAGTCTGTAAGCTGTAAGTTACAGTAACAACCTGTAAAGAAGTAAACGTACAGCAAGGTAGTAAAGGATTGATAGCCAATGCTATCTATCATCCAGTGTCTACACAAAGCAACTATGCAGGTCATTATACTGTATGGGTTAAGATTGCTGGTATTTTAAAAACTGATATCGTATAACATACTGCTGGTAATATGCAATACAAACCAAACAATACTTCAAACAATGAAACTGGTCGCTAAAATAGGAAGTATTTGGCGTACCAAAATGAGTCTGCATTGCAATTTAGTCTCATTGACTATTTTGTGTTTATAAAATTAGAAACGTCACACACAAAATAGTCTCGATGAGACTAGCTGTAGTACCATTGTACTGTCCTTCAATTTCTAGCGGGTTTCTGCTGCGACGGCCGCGCTCCATTTTGTTTTATCTTGTGACTGGCATTGTCCATCATTACTATGCACACTGGTTATGCAATGGTAATATTTCTATTGATGCACCAGCAAAACGCTAAAAGGGAAGCGTTACTTTTGAGCTAGACAAACACCAAATGCGCTCGAAAGACATGCAAGTTGCTATCCTTGCTATGTTCGTTTTGATAAAAGTCTAACCGTTGACGGATACTTTTCAGATAACAGCACTTTATAGTAGTGCGTTTTCCGAGTACCAAGTTTCCTAAAAACAAGCTACTTTAAATTATACTTCGAAGAATGCAGCAGGTGTCACACTAAACCAAATTAAGTTCCCTATCAAGATTTATATACACAAACTTGGTGGAAATAACAGCAATCCAGGACTTAAAGTAAGTGCATTAGTCGAGTTTAATTCCGCCGAGCGAAGGGAGGGGCTCAAATCTTTTTGAAATGTATATAACTAAACTAGATAGAAGATCTTAGTTCGAGTGTATGTGTAAGTCTGAAAATACTAAACGTACCTACAGTACCGTGCTAATATTTATATGAAACTAGCTCTGTACGCTTTGATTAATGTAGTATTCAGTCATAACTAAGATGAATAATTTCTGTAAATTACTCACACTGTATATATTGGCATTACAGTAGTAAGCTAGATTTAGAGGACTCTCTGTTTTAAAGTTCAAAACCCAGCTATGTCCTCACTCATCTGTGTTCGGGGTTAAAATAGCCTCACCGGCGTGCTCCGCTCAGCCAATATAACATCGCTTTTGGGTAAACTCTTACCATTTTTTGATAAAACTAGGTATTTATTAGACACTACATTAAGGGTCTACCAGTTAGGTGCTAACTAACCCCAACGAGCGAACCGAGGTGGGCAACACTCTGTGCTTGGCTCGAACGTGTGCTGAGCGCCCCACTTTTTGTTAGCAAGGAACAAGCCGATAATCAATTTAACGTGAGTAGTTTAGCCAACATGTATAATGTTAGGGAAAATACATACTAAAAATTAAAACTATCGGAAATTCTAAAAATATTAATGTTATGTATAAATTTTGACACGATAGTTGTACAGTCCAATTTGTGCAATACCTAAATGCTATAATATTCAGGTTTTAATGAACGAAGGATGAAGCGAAACAAAGCAAACCAGGTACCAACAAACCATGCCAACACCACCCGCGTAGGGGGTGCCCAGAGCACTAGTACTGACGTATGACAGTTAGACATTGGACGAGATGAACAATCAAAATCGTTTAGGGAAACCTACGTGATCTTATCAATCTCGTATTTGCATCGTCATTTAATGTAATGATATTTCTAGTGTTTGTAGGGGCAAAGCGTGGCCGTTCGTGCTCAGTTCAAAATTAAATTTGTTGAATAGGTGTTGGTGCATTCAAAGTTAGTAGCGTATTCGTCACACGCTCTGCGTTTCGTGAATTTTTTATAGAAGAAGTTCGTATCATTGGTAAAACTGTTGACTGGAAACAATTGCTGAATGTTGCTTCAGCTACATCAAGACCGTTATAACCCCAGTCATTGAGTATAGTTGTGTCGGTATCCCGCAATCGATGTTGATTTTGTTTTCAAGCATCATACCTCCAGCCATTCCCTCCAAGTTTAAATTCGGTAGAGCCGGCGGTGATATTTAGGTTAAACACCCTAGTATCGTGACTTGAGCGTCACAATATATGAATACCGCACTTGTTGGTTGCCGACTCGTGGAGCATTTGATTGGTGAACCCTACGGTCTTTGAATGGCATATGATAACCGTTTACCCCCAAGGACACTAAGGTCATACGCTGCATGGGTGCAAATGATGTATTTACAGGATAGCATTTTTGTAGTAGGAACATGCGCACTCAACGATGATAACCGTTTACCCCCAAGGACACTAAGGTCATACGCTGCATGGGCGCAAATGATGTATTTACAGGATAGCATTTTTGTAATAGGAACATGCGCACTCAACCAATTAAGGCTCACTACCCAGAAATTTCCCGGTATGCCCCAGTGATGTTCTCTACGGACACACCACTTTACTGCACACCGGTAAGAGCGCGTGATCGCAGATTTCGACTTATCTGGCAAGCCTCGGGATGATATCAGTGCTATTGAACGTGATGTATTGACCATCCGTGCATCTCCGAAGCTTGCAATACTTTGTTCATCTTCATTATACATAACACGATCACGCAGATACATCACTCTCACAACGGTTTTCTTGGCGGTACCATAACGGCTACACGGTTCGTCGATACAAGCACCTTCGCTAGCCGTCTGGCTTCTTTGGGAGTCTGTATTCCTATGCCATCTACCGATGGAGGAGATGTACAAAGAGGATAGTTTTCGGTAGTCGTAAGGGGTTTTAGGATCAGGCGTCGCGTATCATTTACTTTCGCTGCGTGTATCGCTTCATGCTTGTGTTAAAGACTTCACATGGATTATTCGTTGTGCAATATGCACCAGATCCAGAGTAAATCTTCCATCGCCAGATAGGGAAAGGCATTCATTGTGTTAAAAGTATGAAGTAAAGCTAGCCAGTCTGGTGACCATTAGCCACTCCATTGAGGTACGATTCTATTCATCATTCATGTCAGAATTCCATGATAATAGTATTTTTTTTCAAAACCAGAGATCCCAGACAGCCCATTGATCTGAGCATTTTCGGTATCGCCCATAACACTATCTATTCGAAGTCAAACCCCCAGGTGCCCTGGAAATTACTGGACAAAGGTCCCACTACCTTAGTAGTCTCCGGGTTGCGACCGTTGAGCGACAATGAACATTGTTGCAAGATGATAGATGCGACGCTTATTCGCGATAGACAACTTCCCACTGTGTATCCACGATCACTTAGTTTGGATTAGCATCAAGCTGGATGTTCAAGAGCGCCTCCTGTCATCGAAGCGTCAAAACGCATTGCATTAAACTGATACTGGTCATTCCTAATATCAATGACTGTTCATCCTCGTCATTTCCAACAAATGGGAAGCCCGCCTCACCTTGTTGCTTTCCAAAGCCAATTGCTGTCTCAACCTGAAACGCTTTCGAGATTAAAACTTCTTTTCGTTCGAATAATTGGGGGTTTCAATCCTTGGAGCCACCAATAGTAATGAGCGTTGCGCTGGATCTGGGAGCAAGTTGGAAATGCAAAAACAGGGGGAAGAAATGTCTGGCGCTCGTAGCTTGTTTTTCCATGCCAAAAAAGCTGCCGACTGTGGCCGGCACTGACCGACACATTTGGTGATTGGTCAAAAATAAACTGGTCACAAAGGAACGTTAGATTTTATTGATAGTGATGATATTTAATGACTGGATGCACAGCCAGTCACTTGTTGTCATTTCAGATTTTTCAGCAGCAGTGGGAAAGCTAACGGTACGTAACTGCCTGTACTCACTACAACTACCTGCACCACCACCCAACACCCCTGAAGCTCTGGTGGTTGAGCCCGGTCGAAAGGCCGGTGGAGCTAGTTCGAATCCAGCTGGGGGTACTTTTATTAGTTGTTATGTTTGTACAAAGGCGCCTGAAAGTTCAGCTAAGCATACTGTAGTGCAGTGTTTCACACACTGCCGTTAAGAATGATGTACGCGCTATCTAGTACTAATGTATGTAATAGAAGTTGTTTTCGCCAACATCAGTGTCTATTTATCGTTTATGTTGCTGTAAAAGTATTGACTTCAACAGCTTCATCGTCAATGAAGGTACTGCGCACAAATTCATGGCGGTCACGATTAAATTGCGTTACCAGCTCCTTCGATATGGTCTCGCGAGGCACCAGTGTCAGCTCCCAGTCTACCAGGTAGTGTAGCTTGTTGCCCATGTCCACTTGCTACAGATGGCGTCGCACCCCGTAGGTCCCGTGCACTTGACCCACAGCTCCATCGGTTGGAGGGATGAGCCATTCCTGGACGTACAAACAAGTCTTGTGTTTCACACGGAGGTGGATCAAATATAGTTTTGATCGCAACACGAGCTCGAAGCTCTGTTAGCAGGGCATCCAATTTACCTTCGTGGTAGTATTTGCGCAATTGCTTCAGGACGGATGATCCACTCTTGCACTTAGCACCATGCGCTACGAAAAAATTAAACATATTCTCTTTCGATGATTGACCAAATTCATGGACATGGTCGCAATACGTAGGCGATGATGGGTCCAGCTTTAAGTCATTTGGCAGGAAGCGCTTCATGTAGCGCACAATTTGCTAGTACGTCGATTTCTTCTGCCGATTCTCGCAGACCTCCCAGAGTCGCGGTGTCTTGGCATACCACTCAAACCAGATTGCGACTGGCCATTTAGAATGCGACTTAGAGCCACAGTCCTTGGGTTTTGCTGGTGTCACGATGTTGCTTGAAGTATTTCCTGCAACTTCTCCTGCTGTCCCGGGCTCAGCTCTGGTCATTAACACTGATATAACTTCATCTCTGGGATTGATGTTTCTCCAGCTCCATCACCCGTTTAGCTAACGCTTGATTCATTGCTACCAGTTTGCTAATGACGCAATTTTGATGGTTGATCAGTATATCTTCACGCGAAAGTTTATCGTCACCATTTCCTTCTGGGTCGACATTTTTTGTCCATAGCTTAACGCTGAAGCTTGGAGCTGCATGCCAACACTTGTGCTTCTCAATTCCAAGTTCGAAGAGAATTATACACATTCTAGACACGTATGGATACATCGGATACCGTTCTAGAACCTCAGGAAAATGCTGGATCAACGAAGCCGTGAGTACTTCACATACACGATCAATTAGCCGTTTACTGGGAGCTTCAGCACAAATGCTTGTCTGGAAGAGAAGGTTGGCTATATCGCGGGCTTGTTCCCGTGTTGCAGAATCGAACCACGACAACGTTGGCACCTGGGGCTTGGTACATACGTCCCATCCACTCAGAACTCGCGCAATCTTCTGATCCTCACTTGTGGTATTGAACTCATACGCAAATGCCTTGTTTGTAGACGTCATGTTCTATGAACCACGGTCGAAAATTCACTGGGCGCTTAAAGTAGCATCGCCGTTCGCATGCTGGGCACCGCCGCAGCGGAAAGAATGCGAGGTCAAATTGGAGGTAGGCTTTGCCCTTGTTTGTGCTTCACTCGCGGATTTGAAAATGCGGTTGACGTATGCGTGTATCTTCATGTTATCATCGTTAGGTTTGCACTTCTTCGTGCGTGGCTCGCTTGAAGTCCGTTTCTATGTTGTCTCCGTCACAGGCTACCAGTGCTTCTGCTAAAGGGGTACTTATCGGTGTGACGGTCCCCTCTTCGTCTCCGATAACAAGTTGAGGATAGTCCAGTAGACGTGAGCTTGGTGTATCTTGCTTTACCAGGGCCACGTCGATCGCATGTAGTGGGTAGGTGACAAAACTCGCTTGATCTGGGAAGATCGATATATACATTGCTGTTCCGATCTCTTGAGGCGTAGCAGTCTCACAAAGACGACTCCATCAGCGCTTACGGTGGGGTTACTCTTTGCGACGAAGCCTAAGTCTGAAGCGCGGCCGAACGCATACAACATCAACGCAAGGAGCGCAGGGTCTTGGTAGCTCTTGAAGCTGGCAGCATCGAAATACAGACCATCCATCAGAATACGTAGATCCTCTTTCGTACACGCTGACGCTCTCTTCGTAACACTACCTTCGAAATGCTTCAGACAGTGCTGTTCAAGAGTCTGGGTCATTTTGAGAAACTTTTTCTCGATTGAGGCTCTGTTCTTCGGGTAGGTGTCGCGTAACCAGTTTTTGACATGTCGGTAGTGGCTCATGACGGTGTTGCGAGCTAGCACCTTCCCTCCTCGTCCTTCTGCGCTTGTAAGATGTATCGCGAAGTGATCCATCAACTTGACAAACCTTGCTCCAGTCATATCACCTAGGACAGTGGCTGCGATAAACTGCAAATTGACGCCTTCAGCGACGAGGAAGCGAGAGAACGCATTGATAGCTGTCTGCTGCGCACGTTGGGAGTTGACCGGTGCGAGGTCTTGCAAGCTCATACTGTTTTGAAGTGGTTTTGTCGGTCAGAGGGGAATATCCAAATGATGTAGAAACAGTTGATGGTTTGTATGAATTCTTGCGCATATTTGGCACCCTTGCCGACATTATATGTCGGCACGACGTCGGCAGCATTGTCACTTAACCCTAATGACTCGGATTGGATAAAATAACTGTATGCACGACTTGATTGGTTGTTTATCCAATATCAATTCGATACAACCATACTGAAACTAAGTAAAAATAGTATGTCGGCGGGTTAACGATATTCATCCATACCAGGAAACACATGATATTCATTAAATATTGCGGATAAACTAGAATGTCCTAATTTACGAAAAAGTCTCTTAGATACACGCTATTTAGCTTACCGGTATAATATTATTTGAAATACAGTTCTAACGGGGAACCATAGCGTACGGTGTATTAGCTCCTTCTATTTGGGCAATGCCTTGCTCTTTTGCGGGCGGCGCTTTGGTTGCGCAGTAAATTTACGCTCTGCTCAAGATTTGGATTAACTGTGATGTGTCGATAGACTACACATACCCTACTTCTTCGTTCGTACTCCTGAAATAGTGCTGCTATAAATCGTCGTATCTGCTCCACCAGAGCTCACTCACCCGACCGAATATAGTACATGGAGACGGTTCGGTTGTGTGTCATATGGGCTAAGATGCGAGATCGGTTCACCTGGTTGAACGTATTATACATATATCTGCCGTAATCCAATGACAATACCATACAGTCACCTGATGCAGAGCCCGACATGGCAAATCCAAAGCATAAGACCCGTGGACGCGACACAAACGACAGGTTGTCGCTTACGTCGCACCCGACACAACTACTTTTGCTCACGATGACTGACTGCAACGCCGATTTCCTTGCTGAGCTAACGCGATTCCTCCACGATGATGAAATATGCGGCGGGTTTCCGGTCGGGGACCCGAAATCCGATCCAGCAGTTGTTGCCACCAATCAAGAGTGGTCTCAATCCAACAGCAGTAGTGAAGAAGAACCACCAAAAACTTCACGGGCGACAGGAGCCAAACGTTCCTCGTCAGAGGAAAGTACGACTGCAGCGAAGCGTCGACAAATCTATCGCCAACGTGCCAAGAGCGAGCGTGAGGCACTACGCTATGAAGCGGCTCAGCTTTCCACACGACTTTCAGCCTTAATGAAAGAATTTAAGAAGAAGAACAGGAATCGCACAAGCGACATCAATTCGATCCCAATGTGGAAGACGATAGCGCTTTGCCGACAGACAGAACGCCAGCAAGCTGAAGACGAGCGAAACAAGCTACAAAGTGCTGTGGAAACCCAACGATTCTTCATTCAGCAGTTCAGGATTCTGCTGTTGCAACAACTAGGCCAGAACCCCATTTACAACCAAGTTGTTCAGCACTGTACGATCGAGCAAAAGAAGGACAACGTAGTATTCAGAGCGCATGTGGCTGAATTGGACGCGAACTTCTCGTGTAGTGACGATATTTTCTCCGCTAACGAAATGGTTCAAATGGGCGAAAAAGTAAACAAAGCGATTGCCATGAACCCCGATGGCACTGTCAAGTGCATTCAGTATCGAGGCAAGGAGAAGTACCCGTTCGATTTCCATCGCACTTGCGCTTCGGTGTGGGAGATTTTCCATTTGTACAGCCAACAAAAAGACCGAGAGGCATACACTGAGGTAGCCAACCCCGACAACACGTACGCTTTCAAATTTCGCGTTACAAGACAATTGGCAAAAGACACGTCGGTCTCACTCTTGGTTCGATTAGTGATTCGACGCTACACTTTGAACAACCAAATGGTGATGGTGTGGAGAACATTCACTGAAGGCGAGGGCATCTTCAGTGGCATGCATTGCAGTGAATCCGGGTGGACTCGTGTTCGCCCCTGCGAAACGGGAACAGCCATGGAAATGTATATAAAACTTGTTCCCATGAGCTTTCCAGCGACAACCGCTCGGTTCCAAGAAGCGGTATCGATGCTCCGCAAAATTGGCCAAGATCATGAAACGAGTATTCACAATGGGATGAAAAGTTTATCGCTCGACGAAAATTGACCGGCATGAATTTTATTTTACAAGTAGATAGTGAGAATCACTGTTCTCTGGTGTGCGTTCCAGTAGCCATTTGTCAATAGGTGAAGGTAAACGAATTCATTCAAGCTTTATGGGGTTGGCATTCAGCATTGGGCACCTTGCTCCTGCAGCTACAACCTACCATACTACTGATAAAACAAAGATTCAAGTCCTGTTGGTCAAACTTCCTTAGCACTGATGTTTCCATCCGGAGTGATTCCTGCCCCGTTGAAAACTCGCGAAACATCTTCCAAATTACC
>NBNE01001308.1:0-13318 GCA_002215365.1 Phytophthora megakarya | reverse complement strand
GCCGGAGGCCGCACTTATCGGGGCGGCTCCACTTGCCGAGCGTTGGAAGGCCTTCAGACGTAGACGCGCGAAGAAGACTTGGGGCTTGATGCAAGGTAAGCCGGCAGGACACATTTCATGTAGAAAGACAAAGCAAACGAAGGTCTACAAGAAAACTATTGATGCAATGCCATGGGTGTTCATTAGAAAGCTGAGGTGGACCTGGTGCTCCTTCTGTAGTGTCTTCAGCTACACGTTCAGTACTTGGAGGTACATGCAACGGATCTTGAGGTAGACATGTGGCTCTAGGTACACTTAAAGTTTCGTGACGTACACCAACGTAGTTGTAGCCACGCTGGATACGTAGATCGGGGTCCGTCTTGGAGCTGGATCGGGGTCCGTCGTAGCCCAGATCGGGCCCGATCTAGGGCCTGATCGGGGTCTTGGGACAACGTCTCTAAACCGGGGCATTGCCCTTCTATGACCATCTGAGGCGACTCAGAGAATCAGATCGTTCATTCCCTGCCGGTTCAAGTGAGCTTGCTGAATAGCTCTTATGTTTAAGTTCACGTTGGATAGTTGAGTTGTGGACAGATAGATGCGCAACGCACGAGTGGCGACCGCCATGAGTCCCACGATACCGTTTGATAACTAGTCATCACTGATAGGTGATGCAACAGCTGAATATACGCCTGCAGTAGCTGGAGGCACAGTAGATGTAACTGAAGGCACAGAAGATGTACCTGGAGGTACAGGAGAAGTAGCCGAAGGTACAGGAGAAGTAGCTGGACGTACAAATCTGATACTCTGCTGTGGGGACCTTTGTGTAAGAGATTTTTCATCGTCCGAATCATCCAGAGTTCTCGTTTTGGTTCCATCGATTGTCTTTCCGTGTATGGCGTTGACAGGTTCAACCGTGACATTCATCGATGGCGATGAACACTCAAACTGCGCCAGTTGAGTAAGAGATACTCTTTCCTCGTTCCTTGAGCTAGGATTTCGCTGTTACGCTTCGTAGACGTACGCTGGCGGAAGATCTGGTGTGTGTTGGCCTGATACTCAGTCATGTATGCGTGAAAAGCCTCCCAGTCGTGATGTCACTCCACGTTAACGGATGCACAAGACCACGAGCTACTGGACGGGACCTGCCGCGCTGGTTCGCTGTCGCTCATGCTTACATGGATTGAGAACACGACCGTCAGTAAGCATGCCGTATCAAACAGAGCGTTCGCTCTGAAGCACTTACCACTGCTTCTTCTGGGTGTGAGCTTGGCAAGACTAAATTCGAAATGAGAGGCTCTGAGCGCTCTAGGATAGGAGAAAGGGGGAGGAGGGGTGTCACGTTTCAGAAAATTGTAAAAATGCCTTGCCGGTAACTTACCCGTAATTTACGAACATATACAGTACCCGCTCGCTAATATCCGATTCTACTCGGTGGCGCTAACCAGTTCCAATTAATATACCGTATTTTCGTAGTCGTTGGCGTCGCTGAGTCCTAAGGGTCACCTGAAAATCAGCCAATAGCGTGGTTTACATTCTAGCAGATGGAAAAACTAAATCGAGGGGCAGAGGACACTAATTCGCGGCTGCCGTCCATTTGTATTCATTCACCTCCTACCAGATCAATTCTAACGCTGGAAGCAAGCCATCAATGCCTCGCCCGTGTATCACCGGCAGTGGAAAGAAGCAGAAGAAGTATCAGCGCACTGCCGTCGCCTACGCTGACAAAAACGCCGTACTTGAGTACATCGCAGACGGTCACGACCTCGACCAAACTATCGCTGAGTTCTACGATTGCCTCGACAAGAAGCAACTCGGAGCAAAAAAAACAAATCAACAAGTGGGTCAAAACCCAAGTACATACTCGACTGTTGATGAACTTACGCGGCTGCGTCTTGTGGTAGAATCCATAGACTCTGACGACGACTTCGAGCACTGCAGCGATACCGACGAATAGAACATGAAGCGTAAATCGTTGTTTTAGATGGTATAAAGTTCTACATTTTAGTAATTCAACCATCTGTTGGTGTGTGGGGGTGACCCCTAGGACTACGAAAATGCGGTAGTCCATTAAAATATTTCCTACAGCATGTGCTTCAATAATTGCTCAAGTGAACATCATCTCATTTTTCTAGGCAAATGCGCTGGTGCCCCATCAGCAGTTGTGTACTTGAACGAGAAGGTCGCCGCACTATCACGAGGCAGCCACCCAAGGTCGGATATGTATGTAATTTTTAAGGAACGAATCAACAAGGCACACAGGTTTGTGCTCTTCGGAGTGTACATGCTACAAAGTACATATAACGCACACATGGTCATTGACAATATTGCTCACTTTGCAAGAAGAGTTTACTTCAAGTAACTGGAACGATCGACACGACAATGGCACTAACGTTTTCAAATAAGTGAATCCGGTTCAGATTCATATACACAATCCACCACTGCCACAGCGAGCTCAAAATTGCCCGTATCAACACTTGATACCTTTGTCAAAACTGTCTAGCCGAGCGAGTACCCGAGAGTTTTTCTGTGGCGCACTCGCTACACCAGTACGGCTGGGGTGTTCACGACCTCAGTCGAGTAAACGTACGACTTACAGCACGTTGATCTGTGTCACGGGGGTCATGAGATCTCCCTGACTGTACTCCTTGTCTTCTGTGGCATCCAGCTCCTTCTTTTTCTTGTGCGCAACGGCCACGACAGCCACAGCAGCCACCACGGCCAAACAGCCAAATGCGGTAGCGAAGTATGTGCCGATACCGGTGCCACCTTCACTGCTGCTCTGCGTGTTCACAGTCTCCGTGTTGTCGCTGGATTTCGACGACGTAGACGTCGATGGGGACCCGATAACCTGAGCTTCTGGAGCGGTTGTAGCCGTAGTGACGCCCGTCTTCGTCGCCTTCGGCGATACCGTGGCAGCCTGTTGCTCCTCATCACCCAATGTTGAGTTCGAAGCCGCGTATTTCACTACAGGAGTTTCAGGAGTTGGTGCTTCAGTTGGCGGCTGAGTAGGAGCTTCAGTTGGCGGTTGAGTTGGAGCTTCGGTTGGAGGTTGAGTCGGAGCTTCCGTTGGCGGTTGAGTCGGAGCTTCAGTCGGAGGTTGAGTAGGGGCCTCAGTCGGAGGTTGAGTAGGGGTCTCGGTCGGAGGTTGAGTCGGAGCTTGCGTCGTGGGCACCGGCGTCGGTGCAGGAGTAGGAGCCGGAGTCGGAGCTGGTGTTGGTGGGGCGGTAGTGGGGGCCTGCTGATAGGTCGACTGATCCTGCTGATAGGTCGACTGATCCTGCTGCTGCGTTTGATCTTGTTGCTGCGTTTGGTCCGTTGACGTGCCGCCGCTGCCGCCAGGGCAGAAGGTCAACGTCACAGTGGTCGTGTCGGAGCACGCGTGAGTCTTGGTGTCGTCCTTGGGGAACTGATACGCATCCGCACAACCGTCTTCGAGACACGTGACTGTCTGGCACCCCGACGGAGCGATCTGCATGGGGGTGTTGAAACCCGTGCCGCCAGTCACCGCCTTGCACTCAGCCAGCGATGCGCAATATCCAGGCTGCCACATCACAACACCATGAATACTCGCCACAGATAAGAAACCATCAACAATATATGTACGTACGCCAACGGATCCCGTGGGAATGATGCTGATGTCGTACCAAAAAAATCCGCCAGTCACTGAGAATTCGGCCACTGCATTGCAACACAATAAGCAACAGGATGTAGGGGTTAGCGATCACCACCGCTTTCACTTTGAGATCAAAGTCGAACGTACAAGTGGCTTGAGCGCTGACGCCGTTTCGGAACATGCCGCTGAAGCCCTCGGCGAGCGTGCGGTAGGTGGTGCCGCCCGGTGCGACGGTCTCGATAGCCGAGTTGTCATACAGCTCGATGCTCTCGCTGCACTGGTTGTAGACGGTCACGGGCACGGAGGCGTCGGTTGCGAAAGCCGTGAGCGCCAACGTGAGCGCCGCGACGGAGGCCTGGATCTGCATGGCGTGCTACACTTCGAGGCAGGGGGAGATTGTCGATGTGGGCGGACCTCGCTGCCGGATCCGTCAAGCACGACAGGAGTCTGGCTGCACGATTCCATTCAGATCGGCGCCTTACGACTCTACGCGGCGTAGACTACGCCATGCAAATGGTGCAACACGTGGTGATCGCACTGATCTTCCTCTGATGACAGCACACTTGGTGTTTGTATGGAGAAAGACATATGGGGATAGTCAGAAAAAAATTGACAATAGTTGGTGACTTCACGACACTGCTGAGCGCTTTGCAGCAACCAGCGACATTATTGGGATGGTGCTGAAGCAATAGTGCCATGCGCAATACTTAAGTACAGTAGTAGTGCAGCAGCTGAAATGCAAAAGAGAAGCTCCAGACAGCGGTTGAGGATACTGCGATGCCATCACGGGTGGCTTGAAATGCACCGAGATTTCGCGCTGTTCGTAGCAGCATTGTGGTGCACATCTGGATAACAATCTTACAGCGTCGCATTGCGGTCATGACGTGCGTCGACTAGAGCAGAAGGTCCGCCAGGAGATGGCTTCGGTTTGAAATCTTTCGCTCAGGACATGTAGCGTTTGATGTGAATTCAAAACGCTCGCCTTCGTTCGCGTCGGCAAATGATCCGTGGTTCTTTCTGACATTTTCCAGCAACGTAGCTCGTCCGAACGAGAATATTTTCGCATGGAAGTGTATCGACTTTGATCGAAGTTCTTACCTTGATGGTCATCAAGCGCAGACGGCCGAGAAGCCGATGTTTATCGGTGCTCCGAAATCTCTAATATTATTATCGTATTTGCAATATTGTGAACTTTGAGCAGCTAGTTAGAATCACGAGATTGCTAGGACTTCTGTCAATCCATAATTATGAAGGCTCGCCATGTCCGCCGCCAATCCAAGTACATATATTTTAATATTAAAATACTGTATGTACATGTATTTATCTATCGCTTCTGGGTCAATACGTGCTGCAATAGTACCAACAAAGAGTAATTCGCTGCACACTGGTCACACACTTGTTTTTTGTATTGGGTGTTCGTCTGGTCGACGAATAAAGCCAGTCCACGAATAGAAAACTGCGAGTTGGACATTAATCTGTCCATCTCGGCACAATAATTGGTGCGCGGCGAAATAGCGAGCCCAATAACTGCTGCTCCATTCTCGTTGCTATTTTAATGGCCCAACGTTCCACGATGTACACCCTCGTCGATTTCCTCCGCTTCACAGCAAAGTTCAAGTCAGGACATAACATTAATAGTCGGAGCTTTTACCCTTGCGCCACTCCACTTTTACAAACTCGGACACCACAAGCCACGCGAAGTCAGCAGATGCAACATCCGGCTTGCATCTTTGTCTCTGCACAATGCTTACCAGTACCAGCGAATACCGCCGCGTTTTTGTCTGTTTAGCACCGTCGTGTCATCCACCAGCTCCGACCAAGAAAGTCGCCGGACTGCAGTGGACTGTACCAGAGAATGACAGCTCCTGTCATGGGTTGTGTTAAAGTGAAAGGGTTAAAGTATGGGATGTGCAGAGTGTTAGGACAGCGGAAGGTAGCGAGAAGACATGCGCTATAAGCGTAATAGAGGTTGAGTTGGTGTTGGAGAAGTCTAAAAGATAGAGCTTGTGTGGAAGAAGAGTAGATTCAATTGTGAGGACTTGGAGTCCGGGTGCGCTGGAGCAAAGATCCACCAATCACACCACTTAAGTACGAACTACGCTACGTGTATACCACACGGGACAGCACTCTATTGGCCCCATACGTAAGCGTACGCACATCCGAGATGCTTGCTAAGTACTTCAACAATTAGAGAGTTTAAGAGACCCTGTATTTATAAAATGTAGTGCAGTTTGTAGTTTGTAAAGTTTGTAGTTTGTAAAGCGAACTTAGATATCGGATTGGACAGGTTTAGGCTGCTTTGGCAAACAAGTCTTAAGTTCGGCTACAATTTGAAAATACGAATGTTGTGTGACTAGCCGTTTTTATACAAAATGAACCTGACTTTGTCGCTGCAATTTCAACGTGAAGTTTCTTAGGTTCGAGTGCCTGTTTTTGTTACGACAAAATGCAAACTACCTGGTACATTACATTTTACAGCTACAAAGCGTCTCTTAACCCTCTATTGAAAAGATCGTGGCGTTGTTGGGGTCATGTGAAGTGGAAATTCACCAACATGCGCTCTAAATTACCACAGTAAATGGAGACTGTGGATGCAGTAAGGTTACAACTCGAACTCCGTGGTCTACTGCACTATCGCATGCCTGCATTTCTTGAACTGAAAATGGATGGCCTTGGAAACGCCTCGAAGTGAACATTCCTCTCGGCTTTCGCACGCATGTCGGTTCCGTTCAAAGAGCGTGCGATGCATAACGTGACTCGAATGTGCAGGACCTGTGCAAGTGACTGGAGCCATCGCGTTTAGCTGTCCATCGATGACTGTCAAGTGTCCGGCACCGCAGCCATACCTTCACTTCACTACTTCCACCAAGATCAATGAAGACTTTTGCTGCGCTGAGCACGTTTATCATCGGTCTGGGTGTGACCCATGGTGCACCGCTGAAGATCTACAACCAGTGCGATGAAAGCATCCAGCTCTACGATAACTCGGCGATTGAGACCATTGCTGCAGGTGGTAGCGCAACTCGAAAACTTGCGTCGAGTTTCAACGGCATGTTCCGCAATGGTGTTGGCTCTCAAGCTACATGTATGTATGAAACTATACATTCAAATGGTTGTATGTCTTCTGACAACTCGTTGCGTTCTGCATAGTGGCCGAGTTCTCCATCACAGGAGGCTATATTTGGTACGATATTAGCATTATCCCGACGGGATCGACTGGGCCTGGCAATTGCGGCTCATTGAAGGCTTGCAAGTCATCACGGGTGACACCTGTTTCAACACTGCCATGCAAATTGCACCTCCGGATGCGCCACCGTCACTTGCATGGCAGACGGTTGCTCCGATGCCTATCAGTTTCCTAGAGATGATGGAAAAACGCACTCGTGGTCAGACACAGCTACCATTGATCTGATCTTTTGCCCTGGAGGGTCTGGAACTACTGTTTCTACGACTTCAGCTCTCACAACTCCGGCCCCGACCACTTCGACTCCGACGCCAGCAACATTTGCGCCGACACCAGTCCCCACCACCCAAACACTTACTCAAGCCCCCACTGCTACTCCAACTCCGGTGCTTACCATCGCGATGCCACAGCCTGTAGATCCCACAGAGGAGCAGGAAATTCATGAACCTCTGACAACAGAGACTCCGGAGTCGGTACACTGTAGTTTTCTCCTCATCCTCTTGGAGCAGTGGCAGCTTCAATTCGTCGAGTTCGACCTCGCTCGATGCTGATTCCGCCGAGGACGTCACCATTTCGGTGACCCCTGAAATGAAGTTCACGTCGGCTCCATCTACGCATGGTAGCTCAGGAACTGGCAATGACCAGACAATCTCAACGCAGAGCGAAGACACGGGCACATCAACTGGTATCCGGATAGTCTCTATTGTCGGAACGTTGGTTGTCGTGGCAGCTGTAGCTGCTGTTGTAATTGTGAGGAGGAAAAAGAAGGAATTGGAGGCAATCGAGCCTAAGGACTCGTTCTCTGCGTACTCGAGTGCTCTCACGCCCCGCAGAGAGATCAACGTGATGCACGCGTAAAACTACAGGATCGATAGGATAGGATGAATAGAAAGCTACAATTTTGGGTTGTGCGCGCATCGAAACGGGAATGTAGTGTCCACCCATCAGCGATCTTATGCTTTTGACACGCACGTTGGTCCCACATTGATGATTTGTACGTGGGAAAGCTTACCTTTCCGAATCCCATCGAATCGATGATCGATGGGTGTGTCCGATAGTGCACCTTTGGTTGGCGTGCCTGCATGGTGTTACATGTCACTCGTACAAGCTTTTGTGTAGACCTTGATTGGGACGGCACCCGAGGTTTCGGCGAAGCGTGACTGAATTCGACGCTGGAGCGCACGCAAGCGCACTGTTGCCTGCATCGATCAAAGGCACGATGCAAGCGAAGTTCACCACGAACCTACTCAGGAATAGTTGGCCAAAGTCCCGCTATTACTCTCTGCATTTGGGTCACTTTCAATTTTGCCTCGAGCTGTGCATTTAATCGGATCGCAGCTACACTTGTTATTGTAATGCAACTACAATTCATAGTTAAGGGGCTTGCTGTATTGGCAACGACAGCGCAAGCCACATCACTGACTATTCAGAACCAATGCACAGAAAGTGTTGCGCTCTATGACAACTCGGTCACCGAAACCATAGCATCCGGTAGCAGCACAACCCATACGCTGTCGTCGGGTTTCAGTGGCATGTTTCGCAACGGTGCAAGCGCTCAAGCAACGTGTAAGTTAGCTCAGTTCTAGAAGGTATAATCAATGAGAACTAACACGAGTGCTAATCCGCTATGCTTTATGTTGCTGCAGTGGCCGAATTCTCAATTACCGGTGGCAATACTTGGTATGACATCAGCATCATACCTACGGGCTCGTCCGGTGTAAGTATTTAGTTGAATACTTTGGTCCAAGTGTACACTTGCTCATAGCATATTCATTTGAACAGCCCGGTAATTGCGCGTCACTAGCAGAATGCAAAGAGGTGACTGGCGGCACGGGTTTCAACACCCCCATGCAGATTGCTCCATCCGGATGCACCACGGTATCCTGCTTAGAGGACGGGTGTGCTGATGCCTATCAATATCCGAGTGATGATGGCAAGACGCATTCGTGTGTCGATACTGCCAGTGTTACTTTGACGTTTTGCCCGGGTGGAAGCAGTTCGACTCCGATCACTTCGGCCCCTACGACCGGTACCCCCACAACGGCAGCTCCCACCTCAGCTCCAGTCACACAAGCACCAGCAACTGAAGCCCCCTCCGCTCCAGCCACTCCAGCTCCTGTGATTAATGTGCCTACGGTGACATCGGTTCCTCTAACTGAAGTTGCTACAGAAATTCCTGCCACGCCGACACCTACTCAGCATGAGATTGATGCGTCAACTATGACGCCGGTGACTTTAGCATCAGAAACGGAGACGTATACGTCAAAGTCGACCACTGCTGCTCCTACACCAGAGACGATCACAATACAGTTAACTGAAGCTCCAATTCCAACCACAGCTCAAGTATTTGCGACTCCGACCGAGATTCCTGCACCGGAGGAGCCTTCGAATACTCCAGCGGCAGTGCCGTCCTCGATACACTTCTCATCCCAGGACGACTATCATTCGTATTCGTCATCCTCGTCGTCCTCTTCCGACGGAGGGTCTGGCAGTGGAAACACCATCACGTTCCCCCCAGAGCACAATGTAACCGAGCAAGCGGCAGCTACGACGACCTCCACGAAACCCACTGCTGATGTGCCTGCGTCGGCAGGTTCAAACGGTCAAACCGCAACAACCGAGAACGCTTCATCAGCGAGCCCTCCAATTGCAACTATTGTGGCAGTGACAGTAGGTGTTGTGGCAGCTATCGGTGTCGTCGCTGCGATTGTCGTGATGCGCCGTAAGAAACAGGAGATGGACGCTTCAGTCCCCAAGGACGATCTCGAGTGGCTCGATGCATATTCGGGCATAGCAACTCCTGTGACTCGAATCCCCACGATGTAATCGTTCCAACAGTCATGATAGGAGTGCAATGTCCAAGTATCCTAACACTTAGCAAACACACGTTGGTTGACACTTTCATTTTCATTTACCCAAGACTATCCATCTTCTGTGAATTTGAGCCACCGACAAAACCTATGATGTGCATAAGGTCCACACGGGAATGACGCACATCGGCAAGGCGAATGTGTACATGTATATCGGGTACCAGAAGTATATATGGCGAACGTTCCCAACAACTTCGGACCTGGATCCGATTTGATGACCTGCACATGTTGAAGTGAATACAGTATCTCCCGTATTTTTAGGATTCCGCCGAGGACGAGTTCCTGTAGACAACTACTACCTCCGGAGCTTCCAGTCTTGTCGGCATGCACCAGAATACTAGTCGTGGACATGATCCGAAGCATTCTTGCATTTATAAACTTGCAACTGGCGCAGCAAGTCATAGTACGTGTTACTATGCAACTTCAAGTCCTGGTGGCGACGATCTTGGGTGCTGCAACTACGACGACGAATGCAATTCCAGTCAACTTCTACAACCGATGCACTACCACAATCAGTTTGTACAACAACACATACACCGAGACTATCAATCCAGGATCCAGTACTACCCGAAATCTCCAGCAGGGTTTTAGCGGCATGTTTCGCAATGGCTGGAACCCTCAAGCCAATCGTAAGTTTCTAAGCGTATGTGATAGAAACGTTGAATCTAATAGCGGAATCGTTGTGTGAATAATTGCAGTCGCCGAGTTCTCAGTTTCATGGGGTTTCCTGTGGTACGACATCAGCATTATTCCTACGGGTCCTTTGGGAGGAGTACGTGAAGTTATTCTCAAGAGTTCTTACCACTGGATACTAATCTGTTGATCGCTATATGTAGCCTGGAAATTGCTTGTCATTCAGCGACTGCAAAAAAGTCACGGGCGGTGTAGGTTTCAATACTCCGATCCAGATCGCGCCATCAGGGTGCAAGACGATCACTTGCCTGGCTGACGGGTGCGAAGACGCTTACCAGTACCCAACTGATGACTGGAAGACGCATGCTTGCCCCGATACCACGCCCAAAGTCGATGTGATTTTTTGTCCGGCCGCAATATCGACGCCGGCACCGACGCAAGCAACCGTGTTGACACCAGCACCCACCAAGGCAAAGTGTCCTCGACGCTGCACGGCTTCCTTGCGCGGTTAACTCGCTGTGTGCAAGTAAAGTATAAACACAGCTATTGCATTGATTGGCAAGGGACCGCGACCCCAGATCTTTGAATGCTCTCGTTCTTGCTCAAACTATATCGTACTCTCGTGCCTCACGCTGAAAAGGATCATTCCGGCAAAGTCGGATCGTCAATACCAGCCGAGCAGCAAAAGAAACCTTTTTGCCACGTCGATGCGTTCGAATTCGAACCCACTGACCTCGCTAATGACATAAATGATGTATAATCCGGTATCTACAGTAGTTTAATCGTTATTCTCTTCAGGTGGCGCGCGCTACAAGCGACATTCATGCAAATTCGTAAGACTCTCATAGTGATTTCAAGTGGTGCGTAAGAAATACTCATTACGATTTCAATCATTCGACAAATGATTTCTGGTCGTTTGACTTGTTTACTGTATTCAGATATAATCATTCGAAATTGTGCCCGAATTCGTAAGACTCAAATCTTACTTATCAGCCATTGGAGGATAAATCAATCGTCTCGATGGATTTGCCACGCGAGTTCTCGAGCGGCCCCGCGCCCATGAATGCACACGTCTCGAATTCATTGGTATAATTGCAATTGTGAGTCGTGGGGATCTTGACGATAGAAATCTCCTATTCAAGACAAACCAAGGACTAGACAAAGTACGTATCGGTAGAATTGACACACGAATCGCTTTGGTATAATACTGGTAGCTGACTTGTTTGAGAAACATGATATTATTCACAGTAGGCACTACTAAGTACTTAAGTACGTAGTTTGGCGCTCAACATCCATTCGTTATCTAAATCCACGTAACTACATGTATCTGCATCTATCGGATAGAACAACCAACAACGTAATTTATGCTGGTAGTGAAGTTACGCTCATCATATCGTCCGAGCGTGAGCTCATGTACGAGGTAGCTAGCGAGCCGTATGTTCTCGAGTAGGCTGGCTGATCGTAAACAAATTGGTACCGGGCTGCCTCGAGCGTGTCCAAGCGGGTAGCTTCCATCAAACACTTGACACAAAAGCGCACCTTCCTTTGCTGCAGCTCCAGATCGGGCGAAATAAAGCTCAATTTCTTGGTGACTTTGCAGGTTCTGCACAATACCCCAAAGCACAGTTTGCAAGTCGTACTTGTTTTCCCGAAATGTCGAAACTTGGGCTTCTTGATTGGCTCCCTACACGTCACACACACGGATTTCACAACCGGAGCACCTCGCTCTCGTAGTTCTGCATGCCTTTGATCCAGCAACCACGCCAACTTCTTCATCTGGCCGCAGTAGGAGTATTTGAGTCCAGCCATTGTGGCATGAACCATCCCTGACACTGCTATTGTGCGGATGATGTCACCTTTCGGATCCATGATGCCTGTGCCGTAGCAGTCCGTTCGATCAGACCCCTCTTGATGGAAAATTGCGCAGAGCGACATATTGCCACGCACGCGACTTGGCAGCTCGTGTGTTTGTGGGAAATTGACAGAGTGCAGCAAGTGAAAACCTACGCGTTCCCCGTTCTTTAGATGCGTGATGCCTGTGCTCTCCACGTAGACGTAGTCGCGGTTGCGTATAATTCCAAAGGCAGCGCCTGGAATATCGATCTCCATCCACTTGACCACCACGGACTGGAATGGTTCATCCACCGTTGGCTCCACAATCGTCTCAAGAACAGCAGCAGCACTGAAATCACCGAGGTACGACGACTTGATCCTCATGGCTTCGAGAGTTGGGCTCACGAGACCGAACATATTCTCATCCAAAGTACCAGGAAGCGGGCCTACCATGAGCGACACAGGCATGTTGGAATCTGGCTTCGAGTGTTTGCGCTCAATGTACGTCGCTGTAGCACCAGAACCCGCAAACTTCTTCCAACGACCAAGGTCGACTCGCTTCTCCGTGTTGATGAATTCTTCATACTCTTCAAACTTGGAGTGCACGAGAGCGTCAGTGATTTCCAAAAGCTTGGTACGGTCTTCGTTGGCCAGCGTCAAGTCGCCGAAGGGGTTCACTGTGAATCGTCTGTTGCTCATTGTCGATTTCAGTTGGTGCGAGGACTGCCCCACGAATCGTAAAATGACCAGTCCTCAATTTGAGGCTCAAGTGCGTCTCCTGCGTATCGATGGCAAATCTTGAAACTTGCCAGGTGGCAGCCATCCCAGCTTTTAACAAGACTCGACAAGACAACTTAGCCTGCACGACGAAAACGTACTTGAGCATTGCACGCTTTCCTCGATGAGCCAGGCGATTTACCATATCTTAGGCGTACAATTTACATGTACTTCGTGGATTGCATATTTGTTGAGTATCGTATTTGCACATGAAGTCGAAGTTGACAGTTTACGTAAGACAACATTTTCGTTTGTTGGTAATGATGTATCGCAGTTCGTTGGAGGGTCACCCCTCAGGAGTGAGCTTGGCTCACCTACCATGCATCCAACAACAGGAGTGAACTGCTGTATCTTGGTTGGATGTACGCTGAATGTGGAGCTATGATGCGATATCTAGACTATTATTATCATGGTCCATGTTGACCC
>NBNE01001307.1:0-13319 GCA_002215365.1 Phytophthora megakarya | reverse complement strand
GGAGCGACGACCCGCTGGCGAGCAAGCGACAATAGACTCGTTACATGCCTTTCCCAATCAAGCAATGAGAGATGTTATTGTTGGTCTATTCACAAAACCCATCAAAATCAGCAAACTTAGGCGGAATTCACCATAATATACAACGTGTGAGTTCGGGGGTTGTAAATCGCAGTTTATCCAGTCTCGTTTTTAGTCCAAATATCTATAATACTTTATACTACGTAGTAGAAAGATTTATTGCTGGTCAGGTTTTATCTTATATGCTGATCTTTTCTGTTCGAATCTCGTTAGCAATGTTTTTCATGTTGGGATATTTCTTGGCTTCACTGATAATTGTCTCGAGAGCTTTGTCGTTGAAACGAGCTTGTAGACCTGAGAATACGGCATCCTTCTTGGTAGGGTTTTCCGTGATGACGGCATTTATGTAGGAAACCCACCTGGTGAAGAAAGAGTAGTCTCGTGGCCGGAAAACGATTACTTCGTTGTCAAGCTGAAGCAGGTTGAAGACGTCGTCGATCGTTTTCCTTTTCTCCAACCACAATTTCTGCTGTGCAAATTCCAATTCAGCGACAAAATCTTCCACAGAACCTTTCAATTTAGCTGCATTAAGCATCTTCACCACCTCAAAATCTCCAAACGCTTTCGTTAACGTCTTTATCGTTGTTGTTTTCTTGTCGGGATACCTGCTGTTGAAAGCTTCCATATACTTGACCCAGGTCCCTGCCAGAGCGGTCTCAGACACGACGTTCACCAAAAGCTTATCTGTTGTCTTTCTGAGACCCAGAGCTTTAAAAACTTCGAATGGTGTTTTATGCTTTTGTAAGTTTGCCTGAAACCAATCATTCTCCACCTTAGTGGCCATTGCTTTCGATTTCTGACCATTCTTCTTTACATTTGTCATACTTAACAAATCTTCATCATCGAAGTGTTTTGTCAGCGTTGAGTACATCCAAATTGGATCTTCGGGGTGTTTGGTATTCAGATCGTCCACGTATTTCGTCCACGTGATGAACTCACGACTGTCGAACATGTCTCTCCAATTCAGATGAAGGTCAAACACACGAAAAACTTCGGCAGGGTCTTTTTCGGTAGCGAACCAGCGTTGCATCTGCTTCGTTTCCAGTTCTATCGCAAGGGCTTTAGTGTGTGCATCCCTTTTGGCATATTTGATTATTTTGTACAGTTTATTATCACCGTATTGTTTAGTCAGTATCGAAATCGCAGGCATATCCGGAAATTTCGTGCTCAGTGTATTGGCATATTCCACCCAGGCAGCGAAATGGGCTTGAGCAAACGGATATCCAGGTTGATCAAAATGCAATGCTTTGAAAACAATCTCCGCAGGTCGCTCTTCTTTCAGCCACATCTGAAGCTTTTCTGGAACTCCTTTGGTGAACACATTCCTTAATTTTTCAAAAATAAGACCCCCTCCCATTCTGTCCTCTGTGTGGCTCTTGTCAGGAATACTGCTTCTCAGTAGTCTCCTGTCAGCGAATCGATTATCATGCTTGGTCTGAACTTCAAGTGTTTTGGTAACATCGGATTGAAGAGCTGTTCGACGCACGGATGACGAATCAACGCCAATTAAGACGACGGCGACGAGAAAAATGGAGTACACCAGATAGTAAAGACGCATGGAAGCCATGATGGATGGTTGGAGATAGAAACAGAATGATGACAAATGAGACTCTCCACTTTATTGTTGTGGATTAGACAGATACCGCGTAAACTGTCCACATGAATTTCCCATTCGGATAACCGCAATAATAAAATCATGCAAAAGGGTTTATACAGTTTATTCGAACGTTGATACCAAGCGTTTGTTTATCCAGACTTATCCCAATCTTTTCAGATGCATATACTACGTGATGAAGTCTACGTCACGTAGACTACATCATGTAGTATACACTATATGCGCAGTACGTCGTACAAACAAGTAACCAGTGAAGGAAAATAGCTACCGTACTTGCCGGTAAGCCATACAAATACATGTAGTCAGCAGGTTACTTGAATATTATATTGAGAAACTGATGCACACGAAGATACAACTTATACTTGAGTGTTTGGGTTCGAAATACAAGGGCTCAGGTTTATCATAGTATATATAAACAGCAACTTCTCGATAATTGGCAAGCAATGTTGACAACATCCTCTACGCAGTCACCAATAATGATCCTTCCGTCAGTCAATGTTGACGTTGGACTGGGGCTGTATACCTTATTTGATCGAGAACGTTGGGTCAAAGTAATTCCACCGTTGTTATACCGTTTGTGGTTCATTATCGGCTTCGTAATCGCTGCCATTCATTTGGCGATGAGACCATCCTCCAATTCTGCGGCTACTATCTTGGTCTTAAGGTTTGAATTATCAGGTAGCAAACAAAATTCATCTTTCATTTGCAGGATTGAGATGAAATAACTGAACGAAGAGCTCCGGGGAGCTGTTCACCTTAAACCAGAAACTAAGCCGCTCTACTTGACTTACGGTAATTAGTAGTCATTGCGTTCGTCAACACCAGAAAATATGTTTTAAAGCGCACATACTACGAAGTAGGTTTTGCTGCGAGTTTCTGTTCGTATCTCTCAACAATCTCCTTACCTGATTCAACATCTCTGAAGTTCCACTTCATCTCTTCAAGTCTATACCTTTTGCCATCTATTTGTCAATAAGCGCATCTTGCAACTTGGTGGCGAGTTTTTCAGTGTTCCCGTCATTCTTTGCAGCGTTCAAAATCTCCAGGACAGCTATGTCCTTGTAATTTGCGCTTAGTTCATCTATTATCGAAGTGTGTTTGTCGGGGTATCTATCATTGAAAGCATCCAGATATGTAGTCCATCTTGTGAATTTCGAATCACAAAGAATTCGGTCACCTACTAAGTTGAGGCCCAGCAAACGAAAGACGTCCTGGGGAAGTCTCTCGTTATCAATCCAGAAGATCAACCACTCCCTCTCCACCGTTTTAGCCAGTTGCATCGTGCTTGGATTTTGCATCGCCTTGTCAACCATCCGGGCTCCTCCTTCTTCACTGACCAAATACCACCAGGATTCTGGTTGCGTTGAATTTCGTTTATTGAAATCTTTGACGTATCTCGTCCATGGTAGGAAGAGTGGGGAACCAATCATATCAGCATCCTCATCCTCAAGACCAATCTGGGAGATTCATTATTGCGAAGATATGCCTCGATAGTATCCGTTTGAATTTTGGTAGCAGTTTTTTCCAAGCTGGGGAATTGTTTTTAATCATTAACGATTTTGTTGAAGGAACTGTCCAGAAAACGAGATTGGAGATTTGAGAACAATGCATCCTTCTGACCTGGATGTTTCGTGATAAACGCATCAACATTCGAGACCCACGTTCTGAAGAGAGGTTTATCTTGTATACGAACAACAATTGTTTCTTTGTTAAGCTTAAGCAGGTTCAAAACATCGTCGGTACTTTTCCCACCGTCCAGCCACCTTTTCAGCTGTGCTGTCTTCAATTTCATGACTAACGTCTTTACTCCCTTGCCAAATATTAGTGGTAATTTGTTCTCTTTACTGGGATGAAGCATCTTCGTCACACCATCATCTCCAAATGTCTTAGTAAACGTCTCGATCATTGTCGCTTTTTCATTGGGGTACCTTTTGCTGAAAGCATCCATGTTATTAACCCAGGTGCTTCCAAAAAATTCCCGGCCACTATCCCCTCGAAAAGGTTATTTCTCTTCTTAACCAGTCCGAGTTTTTCTAGAACTTCAACTGGTGTAATGTGATTTTGTAACCAAGCCTGTTAATAGTCATCCTTCATCATGGAGGCATTTTTTATTTTTCTGACCTCTTCGCCACATTCGTTAACTTGATCAGATCATCATCATTGAAATATTTTGTCAGCATCGAATACATCCACACTGGTTCTTCAGGGTGTCTCGTATTCAGATCATCCACGTATTTGGCCTAAGTGGTGAGTTCGGGCTTGTCGAGAATCTTTATCGCTTTCTATCGAAGGCGGAACACATCAAAAACTTCGTTAGAATCTTTGTTCATAGCCAACCAGTGTTCAAAGTGCTTGTTTTCGAGATTTATTGCAAGCTCCGCTTGCTGGGGATTCATCTTTGCCTTTTGAATTGCTTCATATAGTCGATCAACTTTGAATTGTCTGGTTAGTATCGAAATCATAGACATTTCTGGAAATTTGGCACTCAGTGAATCGGCATATTCAACCCAGGCAGCGAAATGAGGCTTTACAAACAGACTGTCTACAGTCGTGACGAACTGCTTTTTATCAGGCTCGTGAAGGTGCAATCACATGAAAACAATGTCTGCCGATTTTTCCTTTGTGAGCCATTTCTGAAGCTTGTCGGGGATTTCTTTCGAAGACGTGATCGCACTCTGACATCTTTCTAGCCCAGAAAGTCCTTGCATTCACACCTCTGTGTGGTCCTTATCAGGAATGTTTTTGCTCCTCACAAACCGAGCGGTGGTAAATACATTTCGGCTGGTGGAATTGGAATTAGTTCGTCGGAAACATAAGAGTTTATCCCTGTTGAGCGTGTAGCTGACGCCTTCGTGGCGATTAAGACAACAAGGGCGAGAAAAGCCAAAAACGCCAAATTCTGGAGACCCATACGCGGTTAGTGAATGAAGCAAAATGATGTCAACGGGGACTAACAAGCATTTGCGCCATTTCAATGTTGAGAACTAGATTGCTACCGCGTAAACTTGCGCTAACAGCAGTATGTATAGTGAAACGAATCAACAACATACATTACAATAATCACTGTTTATTTACAGTGTAAACACTATTGTTATACTGTTGCCGACATTACTGTCGGTTGGTTTACTTACCTAGACTTTTTATCTGTATCCTTAAGCGCATGTTCTTTGGTGATGTATGTACTCAGTACACTGAAGTTGGCACTGTCGCTTCGGTGATCGATGTAGAATGCGATTGATTCGATCCCGTACATATATCACAACTACTATGCCAAATAAGTGTAGCTAATGTATTTGGAGGAGAGGAGGTCCCGATCAGCAGAAAAATAATCGTCAAGGTACAAGGCGAAGTTAATACGACGTAGTAAGACGGCACCTGATATTGCGCAGACAAGTTGATGATTTCGTTAAGATGTCTGTCTTTTAAGCGAATTTGAAGAGCTGAGAACAACACATCTGTATCACCAGGAAATTTCGTGATGAAAACATCTAGTTGAGTTTAGAAATGGAACCCTTATGGAAATATCGAAGTGGAGCACCCTCGAGCCCGTAGCCGACGTCATTGCATCGAGTAAGACGACAGAGGCGAGAAATGCCAAATAAACCAGGAAATGGAGGCACATTGATGATCGGAGCGAAAGGAAAACTGACAAAAACTGAGAATCTCACCCTGAATGACTGCGGTCACTGCGGTCTATGTCTTGTTGAGGATTAGATGGTTATAATATCCGGAGCCCAGCGTTGCCCCTACGGATACGGATAACACTTTGTTTGTTATTAACAAACGATTCATGAAAAAAGTCAAAGGTACAGTACTACATACAGTATGGAGCTTTTTAAACGTTGATGTTGCTTGTCTTGTTACCCAGACTTGATAATGCCTCATTTATATTAGATAAGACGTGGTATGCGTACTATAAACTAGAAAGTCCACACCCTAGGGGCCCGTTGATGCAGCGACAAAAACATCGTAATCGCCAACAGCGAATCAACTGGCCATGACAAAAGAATTAAGCATCAGAGCTGATCGATGCAATATTGGGTATAATAGTCAGCTTGAATATCCTAATACTTGTAGGTTTGATTATACCAGCATAAATTGAGAGCATGAAAACGGTTCTGCCTTTCAAATAGTCAACGAATCGTCTCCCGACAAGTACTCAAATTTCAGCATCCTTTGTTTGTCGCTGCTTGAACAATAAAATATGACTCGAGATCACCAGCGATTGCATGTATCGATCCAATTTTGCAACAAGCGAAGGAAATATCACTAAGCAATACAATCTCCTCACTTTTTATTAAGATCATGGCCATCACTTGGAGTTAGCTGCTGTTCCGAGCATCAACTTTGTTTCTACAGATGATCTTTGGAGGTCGTCTACCATAGTAAGAACTTTGAAATCCTGTCTACAACTGGTAAACCTACGTAACACCCTCGCGAACAACGTACCTACGAAGTCGTTGTAGAGGCGATCTTCTTCATGTATCGCTCGATCATTTCTTCCCCGATTTCTAGGCCACCTAGGTTCATCTTCAGGTCTGCCGGCTTCTCCTTTCCAGCAATCCATTTATTGATGAGGTCGTCTTGCAAGTTTGACACTAGGTTCTTGGTAGTTGGGTCCTTTTTCGCTGTCTGAAAGACCGCTAGTAGTTTTCGATCACTGATACTAGCCCTGAGTACTTCTATCATAGTAACTTTTTCCTTAGGATATATCGTGTTGAATTTTTCCAAGTAGTGGGTCCATGTTTTGAATGCTGGAGTGATAAATGCCTTATCACCCGCAGTCACGAGGCCCAGGTGTGTAAAGGTAACCTCTGGAGAAAGCTTCCTGTTTAACGCGAACTTTATCCACTCGTTTTCCATCATTTTACCAATTCTCACTGTGCTTGGATTTTGCATCGCTAGTTTAAACATCCTTTTGAAGCCAAAAGATTCGCGGAGTGGTGTGAACCACGATTCTTGGTCCCGGGGGTTCTTCTTATTAAATTCGTCCACGTATTTCATCCACGACTGGAAGATCAGAGAATCAAAAATGTGATCGGGATCAGTATCCAGTCCTAGCAACTTAAATACGTGTTTCGGAGAATCATTACTTGCCATATATGTCGTAAACTTGTCCGTTTGGATTTTAGTAGCAATGCTTTCCATGCTGGAATATTTCTTGGCGATGTTGAGAATTTCGTGGAGAGGTCTATCCCTCAAGCGTGATTCTAGACCTGAGAACAATGCTGCTTTCTCGTCAGGATTTTTCTTGATGAAAGCGTCGATGTACGAGACCCATTTGGGGAGAAGTACTGGTATCTGTTCATCGAAGCCATAAGTATACGCATCCGCATCAAGCTTAAGCAGCTTAAAGACATCATCAGTAGTTTTCTCACTGTCCAACCACATTTTTAGTTGTGCAGACTCCAATTTCTTGACTAAATTTTCCATTTTCGTGGCGAGTGGAGGTGGCCATATCATGTCTTTATTGGTACGAAGCATCCTCGTCACTTCAATATCGCCAAAAGTCTTCGTAAACGTCTCTATCATTGTGGTTTTCTCTTTGGGATATCTGTTGTTGAATGCATCCATATATCTGACCCAAGAATTTATCATAGCGTCCTCCGATGCCACGTTCACCAACAGCTTCTCTTTTGCCTTCACGAGCCCAAGATTTTCTAGAGCTTCGACTGGCGTTTTGTGCTTTTCTAACCCAGCCTGAAACCAATCATTCTCCACCTTGATCGCCAAGGCTTTCGTTTTTTCTGATCCTTTCGCTACCTCGGTCATTCTGAACAAAGCATCGTCACTGAATGATTTTGTCAACGTTGGGTACATCCATGTTGGCTTTTCGGGATGTTTGGTATTCATATCGTCGACGTATTTGGCCCAAACGGCGAATTCGGGTTGTTCAAGAATATTTTTCCATTTTAATTCAAGCTGGAACAGATAGAATACTTCATCAGGGTCTTTTCGAATTGTTAACCAGTGTTGAATTTGTTTGGTTTCCAGCTCAATAGCAAGTGTTTGGGTGCTTGGATTCATCTTGGCGGTTTTAATCATGGTGAATAAAGAATCTTCACCATACCGTTTGGTCAGAATCGAAATCGCCGACTTCTCCGGAATTTTGGCACTCAATTTATCGGCATATTCGACCCAGGCAGCGAAATGGGGTTTGTCGAATAGGCTTTGTCCACGTTTACCGGCATGTAGGTGTAAGGTTTTGAACACAGTGTCAGCAGATTTATCATCTTTCAGCCATTTCTCAAGCTTTTCTGAGATTCCTTTCGGCTTGAACGCATTCATTAACTTTTCGAAAGCAGACCCTCCCGTTCTCTCCTCTGAGTAACCCTTAGGAGTGCTGTTGCTCCTGAAAAATCGGGTAGCGGTGCTACTATTGTCTGTCGTCCGTATGGAAATATCGGATCGAAGCACTTTCATGGCTTTGGGTGCCGTATTGGCGCCAACTAAGACGGCAAATACCAGGAAAGCTAAACATACCAAGAAGCAGAGGCGCATGGTGGGAGGACTAAAACAAAAATGAAGTGTTTCAGTATCACCATGACCAAGATTCTGGTGGTAGTGAGGATAAGACAACTACCGCGTAAACGCTACACTTAAGTCTAAATGAGAACTTGATGAATGAATATATTGTAGTTGAATTCGAACATTGCAGCCGGTTCATGTTTATACAGACTTATTTAAATCTGTTAGGATACAACGTGAATAACGCAAGTACATATATCCGGATATGTTCAGTATCAGACAGCCATGTCTAGATAAACAATTGATATCATCAACAACCATTTCGGCCAAGGTTTGGCGAATGAAAAATAAATCACCCTATCGTTCAAAACCGCAGACATTTCCGGAAATTTGGCAGTCTGCGCCGGCAAATCAGCAGGCAGAGAAGTGTTTATCGAAAAGACATTATCCGAGCTTTTGTCCAAACTTATTCACATGGTTGTGTATCCGTAAAACCTTTAATTTTTACAAATTCAGAAGAAAACTCTTTCCTTCGTTTTTTTCTGCTTTCATTGTCACGGTCATTGTTGCTCCTCAACAATCTATTGTAAAACCGGCGAAGCCAACCACCTCCACTGTTTTAAATTTGTCCTTTAGAAATCATGATGGAGTACTACAAGTTCTATCAGCGATATATTAATGTGAACAACGATGACGGAGACGAGGACATCTTCGCATACTCGGAGATAGTGTGGCCTTCATCACCATACAGAACGATAGCACCTGAGACTCTGATAATTTTGGAAGTGCTTGATCGACGCAACCTCCACAATTTCTTGTTTTAATGAAGATCACTTAGAGCCAAAGTTCTTTACCACAAGTGGTAAATCACGAATATAGTTAGCTGATATACCTGGCATCCCTGAATTTATCTTATCGATGAAACTTGGAGGTCGTCTACCACGGTCAGAATATTATATTTCTGTCTACTACAGGTAATTATGCTTAAAACCATAGCCGACAACGTGTCTACGATGTAGTTGTTGCCGCGAGTTTCTTGATGTATCGCTCGATAATTTCTTCGGAAACTGTTATATCACGTAGGGTCCACTTCAACTCTGTCGGGATTTTCTTTCCAGCAATCCATTTGTTGATAAGACCGTCCTGTAAGTTTGTGACTAGCTGCTCGGTAGACTTGTCCTTCTTCGCTGTCTGAAATGCTCGTAGTAGATTGTACTCGGTGAAATTATCCAGGATTCCATCAATCATAGTAACTTTTTGCTCAGGATATCGGGTGTTGAACGCATTGAGATACTGGGTCCATGTTTTGAACGCTGGGCTGATAAGGGCATTATCACCTGCTGCCTTGAGGCCCAGGTGTGCAAAGGTATCCTTTGGAGAATACTTCTTGTTTAACGAGTGCTTCATCCACTCGGTCTCCATCATTTTGCCGATTTTCATTGTGCTTGGATTTTGCATAGCTTGCACGAACATCCGTTCCACGTGGTATGTTTCACGAAGTAGCGCGAACCAGGATTCTTGTTTGTTCGGGTTTTTCTTATTGTAAACTTCCACATATTGCATCCATGACTGGAAAACAGGGGAGTCGAGAATGTGATTCCGATCTTTAGTGAGCCCTAGTAACTCGAACACACGCTTAGGAGATTCATTTTTGACCAAATAGTTCTGGATCTTGTCCGTTTGGATTTTGTTTGCAGCGCTTTCAATACTGGGGAATGTTTTGGCAATATTGAGAATTTCATTGAGAGGTCTGTCTTCGAAACGTAATTTCAGAGCTGAGAACAACTCATCCTTCTGGCCAGGGTTTTTGGCGATGAAGGCATTGACATAGGAGACCCATGTGGTGAGGAGCACCTTATCTTTGAAGTAATTACGATTTGCTTTTTCGTCAAGCTTAAGCAGCTTGAAGACGTCGTCGGTGGTTTTACCACTGTCCAACCACATTTTCAGCTGTGCAGCCTCCAATTTCATGGCTAATTTTTCCACTTGTATGGCGGATGTGGTGTCCCAATTTTGCTGTTTACTGGCATGAAGCATATTTGTCATACCAACATCCCCAAACCTTTGTGTAAATGTCTCCATCATTGAAGTTTTCTCTTCGGGATACCTTTTGTTGAAAACGTTCATATACTTGTACCAAATCTTTAACACGGACGTCTTCACCAAAAATTGCTCCATCAGATTATCCCCAAGTTCTACATCGAGTAGAACTTGGTATGGTGTTTTGTGGTTCTGTATCCCTTCTCGTATCCAGTCATTCTCCACCTTAATGGCGATGGCTTTATCTTTTTTGGACCATTTCGCTCTTTTGGTTATTTGAAGCAGAGCATCATCACTGAAATATTTTGTCAGCGTTGAGTACATCCACAATGATTCTTCAGGATGTTTGGAATTCAGATCGTCCACGTATTTCGCCCACATGGTAAACTGAGGTCTATCGAAAATTCTGCTCACATCTGTGTTTAGCTTGAATAGACGAAAAACTTCATCGGGGTCTTTTCCGGTGGCCAACCAGTGTTGCATTTGCTTGGTTTCCAGTTCCAGGCCAAGCTTGTTTGTGTATGGACTCTCCTTGGCAGATTGGATTATGCTGTACAAGAGATCGTCACCGTATCGATTAGTCAGAATAGAAATTGCAGACATTTCTGGAATTTTGGCACTTAAGCTATCGGCATATTGAACCCATTCGGCGAATCTTGGGTTGGTATAGAACATTATATCATCTTGGTCGAGGTGCAATCGCATGAACACAGTATCCGCAGATTTCTCGTTCTTGAGCCATTTCTGAAGCTTTTCTGTGGTTATTTTCGAATACATGAACGCATCCTTCAGTTTTTCATAAAAAGAAAGTTTTCCCGTTCTCTCCTCCCCGTAACCCTTTTCAGGAGGATCAATGCCTCGCAAGAACCGGGTATCAGTGATGTCGACCTTGGTCGTACCACGGAATTTATACCTTTTGGGAAAATCGGAATGAAGCACTTTCCGGTCGGCAAACGACGAATTAGCGCCGATTAAGGCGATTGAGACAAGAAAAGCCACTCGAACCAGAAAATGAAGGCCCATGAATGGATGGAGCAAGAAGCAGAATGAAAAGAGCTGATACTCTTAACCTTAGTCGTTTGAGGTTAATTCAACTGTTGAGAATTAGCCTGCTACCGCGTAAACAGTGCACAAAATACAGTCTGGGTAAACATAAGAGATTGCGTCAAACAAAAAGATACTTATGAACCTAAGTACGAATCGCGATTTAAGGACATCGTTGCAAAGAGAAGCATCTTCTGCTTCTTTTACGCCCTCGGCATCTCTAAAATAAGCAAAACTGAAAAAGTTACTGACCTTCCAAAATATTTTCTCCATTTTCCCAGGCCCAAAATATGGGCGTGTTTCCGACTGGTTTGTCTGCAATATTTTTCGGATTTTATTGAAACGTATATTGCCGGAAAGCTCGTGCAAAAAGTAGTCGAACAGTAGTGTTTTTATGCCTTTTTGGAGTAAGTTCAGCTTTCAAAATTTTGATGTTCGGCTAGGTACGAAATCTGATTGGTCAACTTCAAACGTGATTATCACGAAAACTCCAAATGGTTCATAAGTATCATTTTGTTTGACGTAGTCTCATAAGCAGTCGATAGAAAACGTTTGCAAAAAACGTTTTATCCGCATCCCACAAAACACGGAATGATGCAGCCTCGTAGGAATTCTCATACAAAAATTATTAGGCTGCGTCAAAGCCGCGAAATCTGGAGTTTAGTGATGTGGTACCGTTACGGGTAAGCTGGTAGCGAGAGTCGTTAAAACAAATTGAGATTCGATGTTATGAAAATTCCATTGGTAAACAAGCAATGGTGCCTAAGGGCGTCTCCACCGCATAGCAACAAATTTGGCAGCAAATCCGCAATATAAAGTTAAAGTGACCATTTGCTACCGGAGCAAAACATAACAGGCTCCACCGTACAGAAGCAAATTGACGCCCCTTGAGCGCCGTCCTATCCAAGCCCCACGCCCAAGCTCCCCCGGGAAGGACTCAAGTGACGACGAGCAGGAGGCACGTGTCAATGACGGCGAGGATGAGGTGAGCTCCTGTCGACATATCCCGACCTATTCAGCATAGCTCTTACGTTCGTGCTGTGACCATATAGACGATAATGATTCTTATTCTTGCACAGCAAATGGCGCCAATTGAGCGCAAGCGGGGGAGATCAGTGCCTGGAAAAGCTGCGAACATCACACGTGACTTCGAAGATGCTCACAATAAGCTGTGGACGTACTGCTTCGCAGAGAGCCCACGATTCCCGGAAAAATACTTCCGGCGGTATCGAATGTGTCGCTCTCTCTTCATTCGAATCATGGATTCCGTCGTCGCCAGAGATGCTCATTTTCACCAGCTGCAAGACGACCTGGGCAAAAGGGTCTGTCTTCTCTACAAAAGTGCACGGTAGCGATGAGAATGCTTGCCTACGGTTGTAGCGCGGATTCACTAGATGAAAACTTATTATGCGCCGAAAGCACAGCTCTCGCCTACACTAAAAGGTTTTGCCAAAACGTGATTGATATATTCGAGGAAGAATATCTGCGTGGGGCTACAGAGCAAGACATAGAGCACCAGCTGCAGTTTTCTGCTGAGCGAGGCTTTCCTGGATGCATCGAATCGCTCGACTGCATGCACTGGATGTGGGAAATGTGTCTATACACGCTGAAAGGACAGTATGCAGGAAAGGAGAAGAAACTATCCATCGTGCTCGAGGCTGTAGCAGATTATCGGCTATGGATCTGGCACTTTTACTTCGGGGCAGCAGGCTCCAATAATGGTATGTCAGCACATCCATGACGATGACAATATGCCTTTGGATTTCTAATTGCTGTTGTGATGATATTCAGACATAAATATTTTGGTCAGTTCCCCTCTCGTGAACAAGTTTATTCTCCAGCAAAATATTTGCGATGACACTTACACGGTCGCTGGTACGCCATTTGAGCAGCTTTACTACGTTGTGGACGGAATCTACCCTCAATTTTCATGCTTCGTGCCGACCATTTCACAACCGGAGACTCCTAAGGAAAATACTTTGCCAAACAGCAGGAAGCAGCACGAAAAGATGTGGTGCGAACCTTTAGAGTGTTACAGAAGCGTTTTCATATATTAAAGAAGCCGAGCCAAGTT
>NBNE01001306.1:0-13327 GCA_002215365.1 Phytophthora megakarya | reverse complement strand
ATAAAATACGCGAGAACAGCTGCTTTGAGGTTGCTTTTTGCCATAAATTGCTATAAATTCTGTCTCGGTGTCATGTTAGGGTTGCTGTATTGCTATTCGTGTACCAACAGCTTCGAGCAACATACTAAATTCCAGCTTGATCATGGGCAGAGACCCCAGCGTAGTTTCCTGGTTGAACCAGGAGACGGCCAGGCTGGTTGATCTCAGATTTGGCGTTCACCGCAACACTTGAGTCAGAAATGTATTTGGGATTTTCGTGTTGTGACCGCGCATCATCATTGTGCATAAAGGTCTTTATGTGCAGTTAATCAACAGCACTCAATTCACTTTATTCAATCACGTTATCTCTCATACTAGGTGTAACATTCTCATTGTTCTCTCATTTCAGAATTCTCCGCCTTTACGTTAAAGAACCATGGTGGTAGTTACGCTTATGTGCGCGTTCCTTGGCAAAAAAAGACACATTCGTTGTCAGCATCGACGAAAACGATTGATCTACGAACTGCAGGAAACAATCAAGCGAAGGAACTCGAATCGCTTAAAGATTTAGACGCAAAACTAATACAACTCTTTCCGGCGTAGGAGGGTTGGCGTTGCGTGGCGACGACGGGAAGGCTGTAAGAGCGGGCAGGACAACTGAAGTTATTGACAAACTTTTGTAGAAACCATTATCGAATGGCATGCGGCTTACGAGCGAGATGTTAAACAATATGCAACCCCTGGTGAAAGAGAAATCCACGTGTTCGTGAAGATTTCAGCTGCAGTCACGATTCCGGCCCGGCTTGATCGCGCCCTGCTTCGTGCAGCCGGCTGCACGACAGCACGCAAACTTCAGTGCTAGACTTTTGCAACCATCCACACAGCTTGTCGCATCGACTCCCGGAGTCGATGCATTGTCGTCACCTCTACGCCTAACGGCGGAGCATTGCGGCGCAACTCCCGGAGTTGACACACCGTTGTCACATCGACGCCTGACGGCGGAATACCCTCTCGATTTCTATATCGAGTGCGTGTCAACTCCCGGAGTCGACACGCTGTTGTCACCTCCACGCCTCACGGCGGGGAATTCCTTTGTAGTGACTGGTCAGGGACCAGTCACTCCTTTTCTGTTAACGACTCCCGGAGTCGTTACAGCCCGCCATGCCGTGCAAGCCACGGCATGCCCAACACCATGTTGAACTTGTCGTCCAAGTCCAGGACGAGAAGTTCTTCCACAAACACCCGGTGTTTGTACGAGAAGAGTGCGCGAATGACGCGCTTCTCGGTCTTCACGATGGCACCTGTTGCCAATCGCACTTCCAACTGACTTCGAGGCCTATGCTTCTCCTCGAAGTCCAACAACGGTAGACTTTGCTGTCGAACAAAGTTGTTCGACGCGCCCAAGTCCACGAACACCCGAAGAGAGTCCGCTCTCTTCGTCATGGACTTCATCTTCAAGATTACAAGGTTTGGTATGTCATCTTGCGCTTCACAGTGAGATTCCCTCTCACTGGGGGCTGCAGACCTCAATACCGCGTGTCCGTTGTAGACACGCGTGACTGCATTACCAGTAGGGTGCCCCGCGCCTACTGGTCACCTGCTTTTTTGTTCGACCTTTAATAATCATTAGATGAGGTATAATAGCACTTTTCATGTAAGTGTTTGTAGTGGGCCTAGGGCTCACTAGTTAGCTTACACGTACCTGTTGGCCGTAAGCATGTACATCATGCTTACCCTGTTGCAGGTCGAGAAACTCCGCTCTCGACCGGAACTCGTTCTGTGGGGGCTCAAACGCGAGTTTGAGTTCGTCCTTGAAGGTCTCGTACGTGCTGAAGCACGTAGGATCAGTGAGTCGGCGCCCGTAGGCCCAACACCTTGCGCGTCCGCCAAGACAAGACATGGCGAAGGCGACTTTCGCCAATGGGTCGACGAGCCGTCGAGCCATTACGGAAGTATCAAATTCGACAAGCCAGCGGAGAAGGGTCTCGCCTTCTCTGCCCATGTAGTTACTGACACATAACTTCAGATATTACTTCCGCGGTGTCTCCCCCGGAGACACTGGCTTTGCGGCAGCAACCTCGTGTTGGTCTCTCATGATGAGCCCCAGAACAACACCATGTTGCTCTGTCAGCGATAGCGCGCGCAGCATTGTCGCTACGGTCGCCTCTCCAATGACTGTTGACAGTCGTTGGAGCGCCTTCTACTCTGGGTCCGCCCGATGGGGGCAGTATGTACGCGCCACATGCGTAGTAGACGTGCTCGGGCTTCCGACGGATGACTCGTCCATCGGAAAATTCTCTTGCCCGTGTTCGTAACTCATACGAACAAGATAGTCGGTCGTTGGACGGACGACAAAGTGTTACCAAGTGTAGTGGGCCTAGGACTCACTAGTTAGCTTACACGTGTGCGCACATGTAGGAGGAAGCGTAGGTGTTCCTAGAATTTATAGCGTACACACGGCGCGTGTGTACGGCAAGATAAGATAGGAACAAGATAGCGTAAAATGAGAACTGTGTTGGTTTGTTTAAAGGGTTTTCTTCCTAAACTGTTTATCGAATATCTAAGGGACTATCAGCGAGTGGCTGACACTGATTCACATCACTGATTGGTAGAGGTGTGGCGCACTCTACCAATGGGATACCTTCAAATGCAGTCTTGGTGTGTGAACACACCAAGACGGGAAACCTCTAACTCTAACCAGTTTAACGTTACGGTTAGAGTTTCGTGTAACCACGTTACACCCCCCCCCGTTAAGATTTAACGTGCTGGTGTCAACACGTCAATCCAAGTCTTTACGAGTCCGTCAAGCCTCCGGGAAAACTCCGCACTCATTTCGCAATGAGCGCGTCTCTACGAACACCAGCATCTTTGCCAGTGTTCGCGTCGACCGTAGTGTCGACGCCAGCACCCGAGTCAGCGTCCGCGTTGGTCTCAGTGTCGACGCCTGCGGCCGATCCGCGTCCGCACTGGCCTCTGCGTCGGTGCATGCTCCCACGCCTGTGTCGGCGGCAACACCGACACTCTTAAGTGGCACGACAGAGAAGAACTTCTCTGTCGACAAGTATTTCAAGCTTCAACAGAAGAAGAGCGTTGGGGCCGCGGAATCAGAAAGTGCAACGACTGTCTTCGATGGTTCGTCGGTCCTCTCGACCGACGGTAGTATCCCCGTGGACTACGAGGAGGGAGATCTTGAAGACGAGGATACCTCGTCTTCCCGGTCGTGTGATTCCAAGCTTGCGGCAGGGACTCGTCGCCATCGTGAAGACAATTTGGACGCTTCATCCTCGAAGCGTCCGCGTAGAATAATTGATACAGTGCCTTCCACGCAGGAAGCACTTGCCATCACTTCGGAACGACGTGTTGCCCCCCGCACTGACGACTCAGTGAGCGAACCTTGGATGCTGTCTGAGAGTGTTATCATGGAACCGTACGGGCGCATGTTTTCTCCGAATGCGATCCCGTTATATGTCGACAATCCAATTGTAGACGACGCTAAAGCTGCCTCAAAGCACTTCAAGCCGACGACGAATCCAAGACGAGATTACTATTCTCGCTTTTTCACGAGCTCCGGTACTGGAGCTCGAAGAAGACTTTGGGGTGAAGCAGAGTGCCCGAGTGGCAGGCACTCTGCCAAAGCTGGAATCAATTTGTTGAGAACTTCAACAAAGACTCGACAGTTTATCGCGAGCGAATTGCTTCCGCTCGTGGGCGCTACTCGTTGTGGGTTACCATAACATGGCTGATCGTTTCCAGAATCCTCAGGTCGAGCCCATCCGTCATTCCCATTCGACTTTCCACTCGGGCGGCCGTGTCTGGGTCGTTAATATACACCTGGGCAAACATGTTTCGGCTATTGGGAGAGGTCAACAGTGAACTCATGCGGTGACACACTGTCCCCTGGACGCGGAAGTTGTAGAGGCCATCTCTTGTGACACTGTCGTCGACGTTAAGGGATGTAGTTTCGGAGGCACCAATTGATGTAAACGCGAACACATTGTTGTAAACTCTGATCGAGTTCATAAAACTGGGGTTGTCGAAGAGTTGAAGAAACTATTCAGGCGGCGTTGCGGACTTGGTACCGTGACCAATCCGGTACGGCAGCAGCAGCCAGGGGTCTCAGTAGGAAATTTCCAAGTGCCGCGGTGCCAACACACTGTTGGAACATCCAGCTTGAACCCGTCCTGATTGAAGTGATTGAGATTCTCCATCGAGTAAAGAAGAGTAGAATGGATAGAGATGGATGGAACAGACTACGATAAGTCCACTCTAACCGTATTGGAAATGAAGCACTTTTCAATTCCCCTACAGGTTAACAGCCGCAGGTTTAACACTGAGTAAAAACAACAACTATGCAAGCCTCCAGCTCCGAACCCACGCCAAACCCTAATTCCAGCAACACTGGGTCGGCTCATGGACTGTTTCGCAGTTTCACACCCGATCCATACGCTTATGGGGGCGAAAATGATGGTACACCCCGCCCAGCACTCCCAGCACCCCGACGCCAATTCCGGGAACGGACCAACGTAACCGCGCCGACAAGCGCCCCGATGCCAATTCCGGGAACGGACCAACGTGACCGCACCGACAACGAACTACGAAAACGCTATGACCGAGTTATTAAAGCATTCACGATCGAACCCTTCGACGGATCATCCACTCCTGAATCTGTGGACGCTGGTGCTGCTCTATGGCTTCGATGCTTCGAAACTATACTCGAGACACATGAAGATCTAAATGGAGTGCATCTATCAGACAATGTGAAAAACGCGTTACTCTTCCAGCAATTTCAAAGAACAGCAAGCCAGTGGTATATCACGAACATAGTGGAGCTACGCAGATGTTCATTCAATGAACTTGGGCGCCGACTTATGCGTGAATTTGGTTCTAAACTTTCGAAACAAGATATTTTGATCTTGGTAGCGAATGAGCGCAAGAGAGGATCCGAAACATATCGCCAATTTTCACTCCGACTAAGGTCAATGGCTGCAGCAGCTACGGCGGGTGGACTGGAAACGGTGGAGTCCAATAATGTTGCTCTAAGCGCGCTTATTTCCAATGCTTGGCCGAGACATGCAGATTCTTTACGACTGGTTATCAAGGATGATAGCCAATATCCTTGGAACGAGATTGAGCAAGCTGTTTCTCGACTCTGCACACTAGCCAAAAGCCAAGGAATTGCGCCAACGCGTTCGCCAACGCGTTTGCCAACAGCAAGCACTACACACTTGTTCGCTGGGAAGCGAAAATCAGCAAACGTGAAGAAAGAAAGTCAACAGAGAGATGTCAAACGAGTTCGTCGAGAACCCTGAGATTATTCAAAGGCTCGATGTGGAGAATGCGGTGAACTTGGTCACACGACTGGCTATCATAATAGATTTGTCGCTCGTCAAGAAGGAATGGCCCATGCCGCAACCGTCACCGAAGGGAATAACTCAGATAATGATGACCCTGAGTTCTATAAACAGGAAGCTCGCAAAGGTTCTGACTGAAATACACGGGAACCACGCCGAAAATCTCAATTTCACACCATTGATCCTGGTATTCTGCGTGGTGCCCCGCTCATTGACTCTGCTTCAACTTATCACATCACTGGGGAGTCAAACATACTGTTTGATATGCGTGACTGTGAAACGCATGCTGTGGAAATTGCTGATGGTCGATTGATTACAGGAAACCGCATGGGCAAAATGATGATCGATGAACTTAAAACTATAGTACTGGATGACGTTGTGTACGCGCCAGGTTTTAGCCAGACTTTGATATCGGTCAAGCGATTGATCGACGATGGGATGAAGGTCGAGCTCACGGAAAAAGGGTGTAATGTGTATGGTCATCCACTTATGCAAGGGGTGGCAACGCGCGGAGTTTACACATTAAAACTTCCACCCCGTATGGCTGCTGTTGCGCTACGTCCAAACTCCATTGACAACTGGCACCAACGCTTGAACCATTTAAATTATCGCTCTATCGCGCAGTTAGCAAACTCAAACGCTGTTAAAGGCCTAAAAATTGTTGGTCCGATGTCGCCAAGCAGACCCTGTGAGATATGCGTACTCAGCAAGATCCACCGCGCTGTGGCACCAAAAGCAGCATCTTGACCAAAAGAAGCTCAGGACGAAATCTGCCATGGTGACCTCGCCGGTCCATTCAAGCGAAGCTACAACGGAAATCGTTATTATCTGGCACTGAAGTGGATGGGACATATATCCGTGTACTTTGTGAAGCACAAAAGCGACGCGGCAGAGTGCTTTCGGACGTATTTGAATGTGGTCAACCGACGACTTAAGAACAAAAGAAACATCACAACCTTCCGCTCAGACAATGGTGGTGAATTTCTTGGACACAAATTTGAAAAAGTTTGTAATGAAGAAGGTCTAACCATGGAGGAATCAGAACCGGATGTGCATCACCAGAACGGTGTTATTGAGCGTGCCCACCGAACTATTAAGGAATGTGCTAGAGCGGCTATGCTACAGGCGCAACTACCCCATTATTTATGGGAGTACGCAGTTCGAAGCACTGTGTTCTTGCGGAACCGAGTTTTAACAAAGAGTGACTCCACGAAAACGCCGTTCGAAAAGTTTTGGGGCCGACGACCTGACTTAGAAAATGTGAAGGCTTTCGGGCAACGCTGTGTAGTCCTAATTCCAGATGAGAAGCGATCCATGACGTATAAATTCCGACCGAAAAAGAGATCTGGCGTATTTCTTGGCTGTGATCCGCAACGAAAAGGTTATTTCGTATACGTCACTGGGCGTGGTCACAAAGTCGTCCATAGTCGCAGTGTCGTATTTCTTGAGCCACCAACAAATGAACCCGTTAAAGATGTGGAAGGTGAAGATCCCATGAACGCCGATGATGACAGCGATAGTAACAACAGTGATATTGATGACGGTGATGCAGATGATAACGAAGAAGACGTTTCAACCACTGCAGCAGGACAAAATTCAACATCTTGTCGTCGATGTGATAACGTTACACCACTTCAACCACTTCGACGATCCGCTCGCATTGCTGGTCTAACTATGGGCGCCGCCAAAGCCACTCTGGACGAAATTATTCAAGCCCCTCTCAATATTTAGGAAGCTCGAGCGTCTAGACACTGGCCAAAGTGGAAGGAAGCTATCAAAGCCGAAATCCAGGCCTTGCGCGACAATGATACATTTGAATTGGTTGATCCTCCACCCGGAGCGAACGTGATTGGCTCGATGATTGCTTTCCGGGTAAAACAAAACGAAAATGGCTCGGTGGAGCGCCTAAAAGCACGGGTTTGCGCACAAGGATTTATTCAAGAATTCCTGAAGGATTACTTTGAGACTTACGCACCTGTGGCCCGCTTAAACTCAACACGCATATATTTGGCAATCTCAAATCAACTCGGTCTACGCGTGCACTAAGGTGATAATCCTACTGCATACGTGAAAGCGAAGTTGAAAGAGGTAATATATGTGCGTCAGCCGAGCGGATTTGAGGAGGAAAGCCCAACCAAAGTCTGGCTACTGAAGAAAGCCTTGTACGGCTTGAAACAAGCAGGCCGAGAGTGGAACGCTGAAATCAATTCGTTCCTGGTGGAATATGGTCTCGTTCCCACGCGAGAAGACCGTTGTGTCTACACTCATCCTGATCATATACTTTTTGTACTAATTTACGTTGACGATATTTTGATAGGCTATCGGGATGGTACTACACTGCAGCACTTATTGACTGCTTTGCACACGAAGTACGGAATCAAGGAAATGGGCGAAGCCAGGTGGTTCCTGGGCATTTCACTGCATTTCGATCACGAACATGGTATTACGACACTCAGCCAAGCCAAATTCGCGGCCGATGTGACGAAACGATTTGGCATGGACAACTGTCGCCCACGAAAGACACCGCAGGATAGAGGAACGATTTTATACAAGCGCACCGAGGAAGATGAGCCCGCCGAAGATACACCGTACAGGCAAGCCGTTGGTGTTCTTTTGTACTTAGCTCGTGTGACTCGCCCCGATATCTCATATGCTGTGAACCAAGTTGCTGTGCACGCGTCCGATCCGTCAAAAGCGCATTGGGTCGCGGAGAAAAATATTTTCAGATACATTGACGCGACCAAGAGCATGAGTTTAACGTACTACAGGACAACCACTGAACCTCATGTACGAGTTTACACCGATGCAGACTGGGCCAACAATGAAGCCGACCGTCGCTCGGTATCTGGATCTGTAATTCAAGTCTTTGGGAGTGCTGTATCATGGCAAACTAAACGTCAGCGTGCTGTATCGAAATCATCAACGATCGCTGAATATATCGCTGTCGACGACGGCGTCGATGAGGCGAGATGGGCAATGTCATTGGTGGTTCGCCTAATGAAACTTGACCACGTCATCCCAATTCCTGCCATGATTGGCAACAAGTCAACAATCAAGCGACTCACAAACGGAAGAAATTCGGACGCACAGAAGACAGTGGATTGCAAGTTCTTTTCTGTTCGAGAGGCGGTGGACAATGGCGAACTAGAACTTGCATACTGCCCAACAAATGTCATGTTGGCAGACATGCTCACTAAAGCACTGCCCACCACGCGCTTTCGGGAATTACGGAAAGCGTTGGGAGTGTGCGAGTTCACCGCTGGGGTGGGGGAAGTGTTGGAACATCCAGCTTGAACCCGTCCTGATTGAAGTGATTGAGATTCTCCATCGAGTAAAGAAGAGTAGAATGGATAGAGATGGATGGAACAGACTACGATAAGTCCACTCTAACCGTATTGGAAATGAAGCACTTTTCAATTCCCCAACACACACTCGCTCAATTTCCCGGTCGTCGTTCACGTAACGCGAAAAGTAGTGGCGACCGCCTGGTACGATAGAGGGGTCAAAGTTGTTGCGGTTGGCAAGCCCTTTCTTGTACTCGAGAGAGAAGTTTAGCTTCTTTTCGCCGGGCTTGGTCTTCTTCACTCATTTCTGGTGGGGGTTGTTCGTGGCGCCGACGCTGGACATTTTCTGTGTTTGTGCTGCGTGTGAGATCTCGCTGAGATATAGACAACATATTTGCTCATCTACGACGTTGCCGGTTGATGTTGAGAGTCCTTGTTCGAGCCGCAGATTGGTTATTCCCAGGCGAAGCTGGACCCGCACCAACATTAGAGATAATAGCGACACCTTTAGCAAACCGCGCAGAGTTGTCGACTGACATGTCATGTTCCACTTCTGTATGCACTTCTGCAATCGCACCCATCGTCAGTCGTGTAGATTTTCTCAAAGGCTGCGGAGAAGTTGTCGTGGCGGGAACATCAGATGGAACATTACAGCCTTCATTGAGCTGTAGTTCGGCTAGTTGCTTAGTATACCTGGATACATTTACACGCCGCCTTAACTTTTGGAGTCTCTTTGCCTCTGCTTTATCCGGGCCAAGCGGTGTCGCATTCGCTTCTGTGTTTATCACTAGTGCATATAGGAGCTCCTCTTGATTTCGTTTCTTTCTGCCTGGTGCATGGCCGATGAAAATTTGGAAATGAGAGAGGCAACGGGTAAAAATACTGCAGCCATGACGCCTGAAGAGAAATACGAAGTGTGAAAAAGACGCTCGAGCATCATTCATTTAATTTGAAGTTTGGGTACTGCAATGTAAAGGTGAAGCAGGTATACAACTGTATACAAAGTAAGGTTAATATTAGTACCAATCCGTATGTACGAATATCCAAATATATATTTACTTTAAGCATATTCCAAAATGCTAAATCAAAAATTACAATAACGCAAGTAAAAATTGTTTTTATTCTTTCTTTGAGTCGTCCAGTAGGCGTTTGCTCTCCATTGTAAATTGAAAAAATGAGCTGATAAATGTAACATGTAAAATATTCAAAACGACGATTTCATATAATGGATATTTCAAATAGGCGAACTTTTCAATTAGGTGATGTTATATGTAGACATTCCCATGAATCCACAATTTATTTCCAATTAAGCGATTCATTTGTGGTCATGCTATTTTTATTTATTTATGACACATAGTCACAGCAAGAGTTACGGAAGTTGATACGACTTCTACCCCGGCTACTTCTCGCCTACAGCTACGGTAACTAGGTATCATGGCAAGATCTGTGACTATAACTACTGCTACTACCCGAACTATCCCCACCGGCTACGGCTACAACAATATTTATAGTTACCCGGTTATCTCGACGGTTAGAATGGTGGTGATTCCTAGCTAGGTAGTGACCGGCTTCAGCGGTTGAAGTGATCTGTTGTTTGCAAGCTTAGCACGTAGATTTGAGCATCTCCTTCAGCTCGGAGAAATCAGTATTAACTGATCCATGTACCTTAATTAGGATCTTTATTGTTGCTATTTCTACGAAGTTTGTGAGTATGATATTGATAGGGAACTTCATTTCGTGTAGTGTGGCACTTGCTGCATTCTTCGGAGTACAATTTAGGGTGACTTGTTTTAGGAAACGCGTCATTCAAGAATACGCACTACTATAGAATCCTGCAATCTATATGGGTAAACGTTTAGACTGTTATCGAAACGAACATAGTAATGATAGCAACGTGCATAGCTTTCGAATACAGTTGGTGTTTGTCTAGCTCTATGGTATGTTATTCAAAAGTAGCGTCATTAGCAGTTCATTGCTAGCGTTTGTTGGTGCATCAATAGAAATCTTACCATACCATAACCATTTCACATACTGATGATGGTTTACGCCAGTCAAGAGGTATGACAAATAGGAGCGCTGCCGTCGCTGAAGGAGCCCGCTAGGGTTTGAATGACAGTAATGGTAGCCGTAGTGTGTGACGTTTCCGATTTTATATACACAAAATAGTTTCAGTGAGACTAAATTGCAATAGAGACTATTTTTGGAATAAACACAGTTTCAAGGAGACTATTTTTGGAATAAACACAGTAGTTTCAATGAGACTAAATTACAATAGAGACTATTTTTTGTATATGTACGCCAAATACTTCATAGTTTAGCGTCCAGTTTCAATATTTAGAATATTGTCTGGTTTGTATTGCATATTACCAACAGTATATTATACGATATCTGTTTTTAAATATCAGCAACCTCAACACGTTACAGTATGATGCCCTGCATAGTTTTTTATTGCCATTGAAACAGACACTTGATGATAGACAGTCTTGGCTACAACCTTGCCGTACGGTTACTTCTTTACAGATTGTTTACTGTAATTCACAGTCTTTAAGAGACATACGTTACTCTTTTCTACCACCACGATCAGTACTCTTTTCTACCACCACGATCAACTTATAGACTTGGAATGTCTTCGGTGCCCAGCTCGAACAAACAAATTAATTCCTAAATGGTCAAAAATGGTCAAAAATACAAGTTAGTCACTAAAATGAGTGAGTCTAATTTCTCAATGAGGCTATTTTGCAATTCAGTTAAGTTCGATATTGTAATTATGTGGACACAGCTACTTTTGTAATTTCAGGAAAGTAGTTTCGAGTCGGAATGATAGGTAGGAGTCGATTTGATGGGTGAGAAATGTATGCGACTCAGTTCGAAAAAATATGGTAACAAAGAGGTTCAGGCAGTTGGAGAGGGGTAAGACGGAAGGACAGACGAACAGACGGACTGGGTACGAGGTTACCAGTGTGAGACTAGCGCTCTGGGCACCCGCTACGCGGGTGCCGCGCGTATGGTTTGTTAGTTCCTGGTTTGCTTCTGTTTCGCTTACCTGCACAATAACATGATATACTTTTATTTAGATATAAATGAAACTGTCATAATACGACAGTTTAGCATCTTTACGGCGTGAATACAGTCAAATTTGTAAACCAGTATTCCCTGACCAACGAGACATCTTAGGTGAATGTTACCTGTGGCGGTAGGTTGTGTGGTGCATCCAAATTCGAGGCTTCGCACGACTGTCGGGCATCCCGTAGACTTCTACAAACTTTAGCTTTCGCGCTAATGGAACAATTTTGTCGGTGATGGATTGTTGTTCTACATGCGTAGTAGACTACAATTGCTTCGAATCGTAGCATTTCTCTCATTTATTTTGTCTTCTCCGCAGTACGTCGGCAACCCCGACTACCCAACCCGCTCCTGACAGCAACATGCTCTCCAAGCTCGTTCGTCGTATATCTCAATTGCACTACCAAACCGGTTTGTACAGCAGCTATAGGCGGCAATGCCTAATACGGTATTGACTACGACGGTAACGACTACCACAACTACGGAAAGTGCTACGGAAGTAATACGGTTACTATCCGGCTACTTCGCGCCGTACAGCAACGATAGCTAGCTGCTGTGACAACATCTGTGACTATGACTACTGCTACTACCCGAACTATCCCCTCCGGCTACGCCAACATCAAGAACTCCGGTTACCACTACTATAATAATTATGGTTACCCGGTTACCTCGACAGCTAGAATGATGGTGGTTCCTAGCTAAGTAGCGACTGGCTGCAACGGTTGAAGGACCTGCTGTTTCAAAGTTTAGCAGATAAGTTTGAGCCTCTCGCATCACTCGAAAGGAATTCGGCTCGACTGATACATGTACTTTAACTTAAGATCTTTATTGTTGCAATTTCTACGAAGTTTGTATATAATATTGATAGGGAGCTTCATTTCGTGTAGTGTGATACTTACTGCATTCTTCGAAGTATAATTTAGGGTGGCTTGTTTTTAGTTAACGCGTCATCCAATAATACGCACCACTGTAAAGTTCTGAAATTGAAATTTGAAACATATACGTCAACGGTTAGACTTTTATCAAAACCAACATAGCAATTTGGATGTCGTTCGAACAAAAAATTTGGTGACTACATAGCAATGATAGGCATTTGCATGTCTTTCGAACACATTTGGTGTCTGTTTAGCTCAATTAGTATGTTATTCAAAAGTAACTAGCCATGGTGCTGCCTTCAAGAGTTTTGCTGGTGCATCAATAGAAATCTTACCATTGCACAGCCAATGCACATACTAATGATGGTCAATGTCAATCACGAGGAAAGACAAATAGGGGCGCGGCCGTCGCTAGAGGAGCCCGTTACAATTTGGACACCCATTGCGCATACTAATGATGTCAATGCCAGTCACATGGTAAGGCAAAACGCTGCAGTAGCCCGCTAGGGTTTGAAGGACAGTAGTGGTAACCGCAGCTAGTCTCATCGAGATTATTTTGTGTGTGACGTTTCCAATCTTATAGAGGCAAAGTAGAAAATCCAGACTAATGTTGTAGTTAGTCTCATCGAAACTACTCTGTGTGTAATATTTCCAATTTTATTAACACAAAATGGCTTCAATGAGACAAAATTGCATACGGACTAATTTAATACACCAAATACTTCCTGTTTTAGCGACCAGTTTCATTTGTTGGAGTTTTGTTTGGTTTGTATTG
>NBNE01001305.1:0-13329 GCA_002215365.1 Phytophthora megakarya | reverse complement strand
TAGCAAGTGATTACGTATCCATACAAAACCTAGTATGTTAGGTTGACCCCAGTCCAGTGAGTTTGGCTGACTACCATCGCACCATTCAAGCTGAAGGGTCGGCCATACAAATAACTCGCAAATTCCGAAAGGTCGCCACATTCAAAACGCAATAGAAGGAAGATTTCGCGCGCTACATCGTCATTGGATAGTTCAAATGAAGGTGCTCATTGAGCTCTTTTGATTGGTTTTTGTAATATCGCAAAATTCGCCCTAGAGGAAAAGTTATGGTTATTTTAAGGTCGGATTTTCTAACATTTTGAGACAGAGGAAGTATGACTTTCCTGATTATCTTCTCAACATTTTTAAGGTCAGTATTTACCTATTATTTCAAGCACCATGGTACATGGAGAAATGGATTGTGGTAGCTCCGTTACTGGGGGCAGGTACGCCCCAAACTAGATAACTAAAGCTGTGCAAACAGCTTCAAAATTGTTAGGACATGATAGTATTATTGACCGTGGAGGACACATATGATAACCCTTTGGCTAAAAGAACTACATTGATGATTTCAAATTGGATTGTTACTGTGTGTATACTACAGCAGTAAAATGGAAACCATCGTGTTACTACTACATAGTAGTCAATGGTTTCCATGTTTCAATCAGCACTGCTCCTTATTTGTACTGTAGTATCATAGCTTCGAATAACCCCGGCACATTGTCCCATCTCTAGTAGTATTCACCATTGCAATTGCCAACCTTGTTACTGTTCATCTGGGCTTCCAGCACTGCTCGTCATAATAGCCTGTGGCGCCTTTGATCTTCCTGTCGAGCTTGAGTTACTGTGGAATGTTTCACCAAGCTTGGGTCTGAAGTCGATATAGGGGTCAACCGCAGCAACCAACTGAACCATGCAGTTCAGGTATCCTGGTCGTCGATGCACTTCATTCTTGAGATTTTTAATGTGCTGCCATGTATAACCATCTGCCATGGTCGGTGGGACCACAAACACGTACACAAATGAGTAGTTTTGTGATATCGCCCACTGAATGAGATCCTCCACACCACTCGCTTTAATTCCGTGCTGTGTATTTATGGTCATTTGGAGCCCATAGTGTTGGGACTCAGACTACCAGACTCCAAGCGACGACGCATGACGACGCAGTGCCTACCGCCAGCATCTCGGCAGCGTCAACGACAACTCTACATAATCTGCCGCGTAATCAAGCGTCCTGCATAATCTAACACCAATGGTTGGTGCTGCGGAAGCTGAGGGTGCTGCCACAGGTCAGCGTCCTTGTAGGAGCAGGTTTTGTTGCCATACACTCACTTCGCAATCTACTTTGCAGCGCTGAACGCCATAAAGAATTCTTTGGCAAAACAAGCATCGCTACGACATGCCAGGCATGAACGACGACTATGAGTACGACATGTCAAGATGGCGATGCCACAGCCTATCTTTGAGGTGACGAGGGCCCCAAGTCTCAAAGTCTGGAGCCAGTCGGCCATTTCAACGTTCTTCCGAGAGCGGAGGCAGAATGAAGGCAAGGTCGCGGAACAATGTCGCGTCACGGGCGAAGTCCAAGGAGCAGTGACGCGGAGCGTGCGATCAACTGTGGAGCCAAGGGTGCTGGAGCACGTGGTCCACTACATCCTGAAGGAGGACATCGAGAGCGAGTCAGACGACATGTTGCTCGCTGAGATGAAACGTAAAGTGGGCGCGATGATGAACGACCGCGTCCCCGATGTCACCCTGCAATTCTCGCGTGAATTGAGGATGGATCTATCGGAGGTCGATGTCGAGGCCAGGATTGCCAACTACTTCATGACTTTTGACCGTTTGGTTGAGGACAACGGGTTGGCTGGCATGTTAGGCCGAGGGCCAGCTGTCGGCGAAGAAGGCCGTCAGCGCATGAAGCTACGATGCAGAACAACGCTACGCCGGAGATGCTAAAGGTTGATTTGAGCAGGCTAGTCGAGTTAACTCACCGCGAGGCGAAGGTAAGCGATCTGGCCCTGCACGACCTGATGATTGAGCGGGCAACCCGACAACAGCAGTATCATCTCATGCAGGCGGAGATGAAGCAAAATGCCACTCCGCGAGTGAAAGACTCGGCGGCATTAGGAGGGAAGGCGCAGCAGCGCCCGACTAAACCGCAGTCGAAGTCATCTAGCAACAACGATGGCAACCGTAGTTCTGGGGAGCAGCGCAAGCCCCCTCGCGACGGATGCTTGATTTGTAAGGGGCCGCATTGGGCTCGAGACTGCCCGACGGCATCCCCAGAACAGAAGGCTGGAGTTGAAAATAATCTGCGCGAGTGGAAAGGCCGTCATCCCGATCGTGTCAAGCGGGTCACAGCCGATGACGAACCAAGCTTCAGGACAGCTATCGTAAACAGCGTGTTAACCGTGCCGTTCTGCCCAGACACGGGCTCAGACGCAAACATCATTGGGCGGCCTGTGCTTGATGAACTATGTAATGACTGCAGGTGGTAGTGTTATGTACTGCCACGAACGAGTGTATGCCGACCTGCAGATCGTGACGGCTGCTGGGCCTCTCCGTTTGTCGAACATCGAATGTCTGGTGCTTGAGGCACCCGAGGAAGAACTTCGCGTTGGTAGGGCTACGTTGCAGTCCATCGGTGTGGATCTTGATGGGATATTTGAGCAGCTGGTGCAACACAACCTCGGGGAGGCCGAGGCCGAAGCAGATGAATTCCCAGCGACCAAGTCGAGTTGCTTGGAGATGTTGACGGTGGCGAAGTAGCAGGCATGCTCCACCGCCTCGTGGATGAGGCGATTGATGCAGGATTTGACCTGGAGTCAGCAGGTCGACTACGAGGTATGGTGCTGAGCTACTCTTTCGCTTTCAGGCTTCGATTGGGTCAGGATGAAGCGGCTGATGTAGAGCCGCTGCAGGTACAGCTTGTGCCGGACGCTCAGCCTTACCGAAGTGGTGTGCGGCGTTACCCCGAGGTACAGCGGCGATTCTTGCGTGACTATGTGTGCGAGTTGGAGGCTGCTGGCTTGGTCGAACGAAACAACCAGAGTAGGTGGTCCTGTCCTGTGTTGCCTGTAGCCAAGCAGGGCACCAACGAGTTCCGGATTACGATCGACTACCGGCCACTCAATAAGTTGACAGTACCGATAGCCGGAGCTGCGCCAAACCTTGTCGTGGTGGTGGGGGCAGTACGCGGTGCTTATGGCTTCGGGACTTTCGACTTTCACAAGGGCTTTTGGCAAATGCCACTTCACCCCAACAGCCGTGAAATATTCAGCTTTGTGACTGAGGACGGAGGTGTTACTCCTACTCGTGTGCCCCAGGGGGCTAGCGACTCAGCAGTTCACTTCCAGGCGCAGATGAATGATGTCCTGAAGGAGCTGTTGTTTAAGAACGTTCTCGTGTGGATTGACGACGTCCTGCTTTTCGCTCAGACCCCAGGGGCGTTTTTGGATAACCTTGAGCGGTTCTTCTCCATCTTGCGGCAGCGCAAGTTGAAGTTGAATGCCAAGAAGTGCAAGTTGTTCGCCCGCCACGTCAAGTGGTGTGGTAAGATTATCGATGGCGAGGGAGTGGCACATGATCCCGAGCGGCTCGAAGCTCTCGTGAAGATGTCGCTACCACCCACCGGTGCTGCGCTGCAGCATTTCTTATGCGCCTTGAATTGGCTGCGCGACAGCATGGTGGACTACACCAGGACTGTGGCGCCACTACAGGAGAAGCTCGAGCAAATGACGAGAGAGCGAAGTCGCCGCAAGTCCCAGCTTAGCGGAGCCACACTCGACTGGACCGATGATGAGGAGGTTGCATTCAAGAGCACGTTGGCTATGGTTGAGCGATCGTGCAAGCTCAATTTTCCTAAACGTGAAGCAACCGTGTGCATGTTCAGCGACGCCTCGTTATCAAGCTACGCTATAGTGATCACGCAGGTTCGTCTCTGACAAGAAGGCATTCCTGTCGAAGAGCAGTCACATGAGCTGACGCCACTTGGTCCCGTATGTATTCCCCAGATGCTGGATAGACGGCTGGTTAGCGATACCATCGTGCCACTCAGCCCATAGTTTCTTAGCCGTTGAATCTCCTCTAATCATGGAGTATTGTTGTGGTACATCATTAAATTGTCTGCGTAGAGGGGTAGCGTAAGTTCTGACTGCTTCTCTGTTCCCGCCTTGTGCAGATTCGCTGCGCTCACGTTCACCATCGACTGTTGTATTGGACCCAGCAACTGGCGTGAGGCGGAACGTCGTGTTTCCTTGTAGTAATGAGGTGAGATTTCTCGAGTTTCGTGAAGTTGCTGCAGTATATCCTCATGGTGTGAGTCTAACTTGTTCATGGCTGCGAAATATTGTGTAGCCAAGTGTTCATACAGAAGGGGCATTTCTACTTGGACATTCTTTTCCACTGGACGTTGGGTAGCCGCAGTAGCAGCTAAAGCTTGGAACGAAACTGCTGAAAGGAAACTCCAAGCAGCCTGTGCAGACGAATTCACACTGGGAGTTTTTCAAAAAGAACAGTGACATCTTGGAAAAACACAATTCTTAGGTATTGCAGCAAGTCCAGGAAACTTTGCGCTGCCAAATTATTCTACCAGCTGAAAATTGTTCTTTGCAATACTCAATTTCAGCAAATGCAAGGCGTTAGAGCTCCACAGGCGGATCAAGTGTTTCTTGCTCAATATAATTCAACCGAGCTCGAGGCGAGTGACCATACAGAGCTCGCATGGCTTCATGAGCAAGTGGCACCGAGTATACACCCTCGCAGGTGTCCATTCCCCATCTACCATGACGACGAATCTGGGAAATGTCTACATCAGCACTCTCCAGTTGGCGTACGCCGTGTTGGTCATCTAGGTGAGTTTATTTGTTGAACGTCAGCCCAAGATGTTTGAACACTGACTCATAGTTCGTCTTGTGTGTGTTGTGGGAAATAGACTTTGTCCGCTGCAGCCCACGTAAGAACTAGTCTTTGGCAAACTTGAAAAAAGGAAAAGGCTCCAGATTCACGTGCAAGGTTGAAACCCTTCTTGATCAAGAGTTTGTGAGAACATGTCTGCTAGCTCGAGATCAAGCGCATCCTCCCCTCACAAGAGTCCAAAGTGAGAGAGAAGAAATGCAGTGCGCTCACGAATATCATCAAGCGTCAGAAATCCGTCACAAATCTGCTGGAATTGTTCTGCAGATGAGTAGTCGTCTAGTAGCGAACCTATTCTTCTGTCCTCGTAGTTCATTTTCCGTGTCGCTGTGGCTTAAACTAGCACATTCTTTATGAGTTGTTTGACTGATGTAGTCCGACCCTCCCACCGTTCTGTCGTTGTTTTCCTTTGACTTCCGACTTATCACAGTAGTGGATAGGAATAGATGTAGCTTTCCACCAGCAACTGTGTCCCGATCTTGAAAATTACGACATTCACACCACTGCAAAAAATCAGTTTGATACGCTCCATACTTTCTCTTTGTATTAACCGGACGAGAGTCTAGTGTCGTCTGTATAGTTCCTCTTTCGTTTCGTCAATCTCAAACTGTACGCTGCAGTCATGTTCACTTTGTGTCATAGCGGTCATCGTTGCAGCAGCACACGAGCGAATTGACAACCCAGAACTCCTTGTCATATCAGCTTGCAGACACAACTGGAAAGTTGCACGCTATATCTGGTATTAAATATAGGTATTTCAAATAGGCCCAGAATCTGATACCGACTTGTGTCAGGACCCATACTATCGACCATACTGATACTCATTAAGTAATTGCAATACTTTATATTATTTTTGCAATAAGGACGGGGGTTTTCGTGTCGTAACCGCCATCCACTACGTCCTCGAACGAGGAAAGCTGCAAGATGTCTGTTCATCATCCATTGAACGATAAAGTGAGGAGTCAGTGGATGCCGTAACGGTAAAGATATATCGACCCGGCGACCATACATCGTAGACGGACACTCGTTTTGATTAAACCAGGGTATAATTTAACATTTTCTGCTGGGGTTATCATTTTTGCAATAATTGATTATGTATTGTATTTTTCTTGAAAACTTCAATAATAAATTATTTGTATTGAAAAATACTAAAATTATTGTATTTGTATTATTTTTCGACCCCTGGATAGAGCCGTGCGACATGCTTTAGCACTCTGACTCTGGCTAATTACCATGTGGACTATGAACTACGGATAGTCCGCGTTGCATATGGCGGTGCTGGGAACACCGAAACACAACCATTTCTATGCTGGTACCGCCAGTGGTGTTGTTGTTTAGGATATTCTGCCAAGCCTATCCACTTAATGGGATTCCTCGCTTGAACTGTTCAAATAAGGATGATCTGGACCAGCTTAGCTCTGCAGGCTGATTGACAGCGCTTCGGTCTCATATTGTTCGGAATGAAATTCTTGTGTACAAAATCACGAAATGAAGCATAGATCAATCTTTTCCCGTGACGAACCATGCACCTTTGCTCACTACATTCTTTAGTTATTCATACATCTCTTATCACAGCAATTCACACATTCTCCTGCAGGCCGCAGCCTTGCCAGCTGCTTATAACACACACGTACTATCAACATATGTTAATGCATTTTCCTTGACTATGGACCAGCTTTGATCGCGTGAATACACGTTGCTGCCCGGGACAACTGTATGTACATATTCACGCGATCACTGTTTACCGAATCTGGTACGAGGGTTCGTTTGAGATTTGCTCAACCCACGCGCACACAAAGCTTTCCTGTGGCATCCATGCATTACGTGTATATGTTACAAACTTACACGTACAAATAACGGCGCATACAACATACCAGCTCCGAGAACTCTATATGCTCGTTGCTTTTGTTACCTTTGATCAATTAATCAAATGCTGATTGTTTGATGTCAGTTTTGGTGAAGTTATGCTATGTCGAACTATTCAATTGTGCATTGATCGGTGGATGACACGCTGTCGTACGGAGCGTAGACAAGTTGGCAGGTGAACATCCACACGACAATCAGATTTCAAACTTTAACAGTAATGCGGTGATTTGTTAGTGAAATCCACCCCCGGAGTAATCAAACTACGATACCCTAATGATTGTGTTGTTTGCAGTATTTGGGTTGCTTTATCAGCCTGACTCTAAACCGGCAACAAACGAGCTAATTTCGTAACACGATAATCTACCTAAGGGAAATCAATGATTGTTCTATTCCCAATCTTTTTGCTATCAAATTGCTAGTAGTTGTATAAGTTATGAGTTGTAACAAAGTAAGTACAATAACATTAATTTAATCCATTTAAAAGGGTCATTGAATATCATCATATCATTTTACTGTAAAAATGATAGCATAAATTCATCATAGAAAAGCGGTTAGGTCTTAATCCACGAATAGCGTGTCTTGAACTAAGGTATTATTTTAAACCTAGGAATAATAATAGAATATTAACTTCTATTATATAAAATATCAATTAGGGTATAGCGCAATATTTCTGAAACTTTCTTGATTTCATCAAACGTAGCGACCGAGCTTTGGATAGATACCATAACGCTCCAGTGCGTTGGATCATCGTGTTCGGTTCTCACGAAGTACTTTTCCAGTGAAGGGGATAAACTATCATTTATCCCATCGCAATTGGGAATCATGCAAGAACCTTTCTTGAATATTTTGCAATCACGTACTTTACGTAATCGGCTCTCAATCGATGTTTGATGATCGTTGAAATTTTTCCCTCAAAACTGGTCAGTTTCAAATTGACCGTCCATTGCTCAAGTCGAAGAACTGTACCTAGATATCTCGGTACCATGCGAGTGAGGAACGTACTACTATTCATCATAGGTGCAGTTTTCGTCAGTGTCAATGCTGCATCCATCCCTATCAAGTCTGCTGCGAAGAGGGTTTTGAACACCAACCCAGAGTCAAGCGAAACATCTAAAGCTGTGTACACCAATGTGGACAAGAACAAGCACAAGCTCTCGCAAGTGGAGCCAGCGTCATCATCGAGCAATGATGGTTCTGCTACGGGTGCACGTGAAGAGCCGGCTGTTAGTGGTGACACCACACGCAAGCTAAAAATGACGTTCTCGGGGGAGAATGATACCATAAAGAACAAGATTTTGTGGTATGTACTGCGTGGAATACTCCCGAAAGGAAGCAGACCAAAAGAGTTTCCTAAAATTCCGGCCCGTTTGAGACCTGCCATGAACCACCAACTCTCCAATCTGGACTGACGAACCTAGTCAAAAGCCGTTTTTTGTTGACAGAGAGATAGTACTTCTTTGAGAACCTTGATTGACGAACAGGTCATGTTGGGAGTATCCCAACACACTTCGTTTGGAAAGTTACTCCACTCGATTTGTTTGGTTCTTAAATTTATACCATGTACATGGTGCATGTACTTCCAAAAATATATGCCATATTTTCCATATAAGCCATATTTTCCATATATGCAGAATGTTTTGATTCATTCTGTTTTCCCTGGCGAAGTGTTTTTGGACGAATCGCTCTAAATTGGGTCATGGGTCAAAATCTGGTCGAATTTGACTCATACAAAACCATAAACCCAAAACGTAAAAAATAATATTTAAAGAAATATTGTGATTATTTAAATTTATAGGAACTAACACCAAATCTATAGCTTACGCACCAAACGGTAGCATTATCCGAAATATTACCACGGATGGGTGCCCGCGTAGCGGTATTTGCGAAGGCGTCGAGATCCTTAGCGAGCTGCGCCTTGACCTTTAAAGAACATATTGTTTTTACGGACACCTTGCTCGCAATAAACGAAGCGAAACTTCGGTGCAAACGAGGAGCTCATGGATATATTTAACAATGTAGTACAATTCCATAAATAAGCACTTGGTGTTATAATATTCGTAATCCTCAGCGTGTTGTCTCGAACATCGTAGTGCTTAGTCCCTTTGTATGTGGGTTATGCGGACTTTTGACAACACTTGGTTAAATTCCCGCCATAATGACAAACCTGGCAGGTAATTTGTCAAAACTGGCATGTAATCCATTCACGTGTACTGATTGGCTCAATCCATTCGTGTTAGTACGGACACCCACTTACGTTTCTAGAAGACAACCTCGTTCCTACAAGTTCTAACGTTGTGCCCAAATACGCCGCAGTTACCACAACGTCTGTGTTTGGCTGTGGAGCTGCTAGGCTCTTCACCTCCACTGGCGATACGTTTGTTTTGATCTCTCCCTATCTGCACCACTCGCACGGGTTCAAGGACCGTGGTGTCCGGGTCGTAATGGCAGTAAACTGCATCTTCGGGGGGTACCAGAGCCACAGCAAGTACAATGTTTTTGTTGTCGCCATCGCGCCCCACCACAAAACAACGAGCTTAGAAAGTAGCCTAGGCCAACTCTGCTTTGACACCAAGTAACGACAGCCGAATAGGAGCAGTTAGTTGGGCTCTAGCACACGTAAACCATTCGATTTTGGCCTGTTCGCTTTGGGCACTGGATGGCGCGCTTCCCTTGCGCAAGGACGAAGTCGCGAATGTGTTCTGTGGCTTCTATTCTCGTCGTGAACGCCATTTTCACGCGGAGTGTTAGTGGCCGCCCTTGTACAATCGTTACGGTGCATTCGTCCATGGTTTGGAAGATCCGTTCGCTTCAAAGTGGCTGTCCGTACTAACACGAATGGATTGAGCCAATCAGTACACGTGAATGGATTACATGCCACTTTAGACAAATTACCTGCCAGGTTTGTCGTAATGGCGGGAATTTAACTAAGTGTTGTCAAAAGTCCGGGTTATAGCACTCCCCTATGTAGATCATGGCTGATAACCGACTACACGATACTATCGTATAACGATGAGACAATGGCGTCTCATCGTTTTATGATACGAAAAATGGACAGAGATAATTATGATATAAGTTACGCCAAACAAATTCCTTACAGCACATCGTAAAAAGTTAATAATCATTATTCAACGATTAACAGATTACGCGTACACTGTATTTACCCATGGCCCCGATGGTCCATACTGAGTATTCAATTAACGTTTAGAGTCACAGCTCTTTTTTACCATTTCGAATCTTGCTGCGATCAGCAATGCACGCATGGTACCTGGTTTGTTTCGCTTTCTTCGTCTCCATCGTCATAATTGACGCTGTTTCATCACTAACACTCCCGCAAAGCAGTTTGGACTCTGCGCTACAATCCGATTTTTCCGAAAATGGTAAATTTCAATCCGCAAACGAAATTGATATCACTGTTGGTAGATTCTTGAGGACCAACAAAGTTTCTGACGAGGGACGCACGGAGGAGCGCGCGGGAGAAATAGCTGTATCCGCTTTTGAAACGTTAAAGAGTGCATTCATGTCGTCGAACATATCCCCTAGAAAACTTCACAAATGGTTTGAAAAGGGAAAATCTGCGGACACTGTCTTCAAGCGCTTTCACCTGGATAAACGTGGAACCTTTATATTCGACAACCCCCATTTCGCTGTCTGGGTTGAATATGCAGATGATTTGAGTGCCAATTTTCCGGAAATGTCTGCCATATCCACCCTGACCAAACACTACGGTGACAATCTTCTGTACGAAATAATCCAAATAGCAAAGAGAAAGTCAGACACTGAGAAGCTTGCGATAAAACTGGAAACTGAGCAAATGCAGCACTGGTTGGTAACCAAAAAAAGCCCCGATGAACTCTTTCGCTTGTATCATCTTAATTTGAAGGGGAGAAAACTGTTCGAAAATCCAGAATTCAACACATGGGCAAAATACGTTGACGATCTTACTACCAAACGTCCCGAAGACCCAACGTGGATGTATTCAACGCTAACGAAATACTTCAATGACGACGAACTGTTCCAGATGACGAATGTAGCGAAGGATTCATCCAAAACGAAAACTATCGCGGCCAAAGTGGAGGACGACTGGATCGATGCTGTGTTGGAAAAACACAAAACGCCATATCAACTTCTGCAAAATCTTAGACTTGGAACGACAACAAATGAACTTTTGGAGAAAGTAGCGTTTGAGAACTCATTGGTTATCACCTGGGTCAAGTACATGGATCGTTTCAACAAAAGGTACCCCCACGAGAAAACCTCAATGATAGAGACATTTACGAAGGCGTTTGGTGATGATGGCGTGACGAAAATGCTTTACACTGCAAAATCCGATAGGTGGACAAAAACACTTGCAACCAATATGGAGGATGAGCAGCTGAAAATGTGGTTGGACAGTGAAAAATCTACTGACGACGTCTTCATGCTGCTTAAACTTGACAAAGGAGAGGATAATTTCAATTTTCAAGATAAGCAATTGCTCAACACGTGGGTCTCCTACATAAACGTCTTCATCCACAAAAACCCCGACAAGAAATATGTATTATTTTCAGCTCTACAGTCTGGATTCAACGATATACGACTCAACCAAATCCTCAACGTGGCCAAAACATTTTCCAGCATGGAAAGCACTGCAACCAAAATCCAAACAGCCAAGATCATGAATTATCGTACCAGTAATGAGTCTCCTAGCAGAGTCTTCATGTTACTAGGGCTGACGGATGAGGGGGATCACATTCTCAGTACCTCACAGTTCAAGTTGTGGATGAAATATGTGGAAGATTTCAATAAGCGAAACCATAAGCACGAATCCTGGTTCATACCTCTCCACCATTCATATAACATTGAGCGGATGCTCCTGCGAGCGAGAAAATCTTCAAGCACAGCCAAAATTGACAAAATGTTGGAAAACGAGTGGGTGAAGTATTGGGTAGGTCATGAGATGTCTCCAAAGTACACATTTCTACATCTGGGCCTCAAAGGGACCGGTGATAATACCCTTAACAGCCCAGCATTTAAAATATGGACCAAGTACGTCAATGCATTCAACACGCAATATCCGAAGGAGAAAGTCACGATGATAGAAGGACTGAGAGCAAATTACAACGATATTAACATGCTCACAATCTTCGAGAAGGCGAAGAATGATCCTACCACCGGACAGCTAGTCATCGACTTGGAGAATGCGCTTATCAACAAATGGATGGTTGAAAAGAAAAGCCCCGCATATTTGCACAGGCAGCTTGGTCATGTGAAATCCTCTAATGCCATGATACAGCGATATATCAAGAAGGTAACTGCAATGACAGGAAAACCACCAGAATAGAGACTATCAATTTGATATTAGTATACTGCTACGTAGTATTCACTAGTAGTATTGTACTACTAGCTTGAACGTCGAAATATCGAAGTAAATACTTTTCGCACTCGTTTTCCACTATTTTGTCAATTTTGCTTACAAGATTGATTCAATTTAGCTTCCAATTATCAAACTTACTACTTCTGTTTGGAAATAAACGGCCATTTGATATTATTAGTACATCCTATCTGAACCAATACCCGTATCTTGATTCGCAAACTTACTACTTCTGTTTGGAAATAAACGGCCATTTGATATTATTATTACATCCTATTCGAACCAATATCTTGATTTAGTTTGAATTTTGAATCTCCCGCGCTTTCCACGCTGGATTCAGGATTCTAGCTCTCATTTCGAAAAGCAGCGCGCTCATGAAGGAGACCCCAGATCAAGAGTGCCAGGTCATATGGGAGACACTGTTCCTTCGCAGCGTAAATGGTGTTTTAAGGCACGTAGAATTTCAGCGGACGACAATCTTCTTTCGTGTAGGTCGCCATGTTGTCGAGCGCATTTGGAAGCGCGGAATCAATACAATGGGGGCTTGTGTGGCAGCCGTAGTGAAGTCAAGAAAGAGTGCCTGTGGGAGGAAGAAGCTGGCTTGAGTAACGTTGTGTGAGCGGGTGTCTAGCGTGCCGGTGAATGACCGCGAGAATCAGCGGACAATCCAGCTAGCATCCAACCTTAGCTGCTACATCGTTCAACAGCTAATGAAAGAAGGCTACATCCGACGCGCTCTCCGGCAAACGCGCCCACTACTCACGCCTACGCACAAACTGGCTCGCCTGAAGTTCTGCATTGACCATGTGAAGGCTAACGTGGACGGAGGCTACGAGTTCGACGCAATGCTAACGTCGTTCACATCACATCGACGAGAAGTGGTTCGGGATAGAGAAGGTTGTGAAGAAGTTCTACGTGCTGAAGGGCAAAGAAGGCGTACGCCACCCGTGGAACTCGTCCAAAGCAACCGCTGCACCAACCGCCGATGCCCCAAGCCTCCCTTCTGAATGTTGCGATCCCTTCGATCCGTTTTTATATCTGTAGTGTGGCGGAGCAAGAACACCGGCACCTTCGCTTTACTGTCTCCGCGTCACTTGGTTTTCGTCTAGTGCCCTCACAAAATTATAATAGCAAAGAAAGAACGAGGCGAAGCGCAGCCATTTTTTTAAAAGGCCATCTAATTCCGAACGGAGGTAGTAGTACATTTTCGAATTTTTCTT
>NBNE01001304.1:0-13334 GCA_002215365.1 Phytophthora megakarya | reverse complement strand
GTTTATGGTTATGAACCAGTTTGGCAAAGGAACTGTGGTTCAGCATTCGCTAATGGAATCAAACAGTGATTGGCACATGCTCGAAGCTATCGATCATTTCAAACGTGCGAACCCCGATGGATTGAAGCTCCTGAGAGTGATCATAGTCGACAAAGACCTAAACGAGATCCGGGTTTTGCAGAATGAGTTTCCAGAAGCACGTGTGCTTATTTGCTTATTCCATGCCATCAAATGGTTAAAAGAGAAACGCTCCAGACCTGACTACGGAAAAATTTCTTCAGAAGATGCCGAGTTAATTGATGCTGCAATTCATGCGATGGTTTACGCACAAACACGCAAAGTCTACGATAAAAACCACGCCTCGCTTCAGGACATCTGCGTTCGCGTAGGGATGGAGCAGTTCTTCGAGTACTTTGAACGTAACTGGGACGCCTCGCAGGAGATGTGGGTAATGTTTCATCGCGCGAAGTTACAGCACTTCAAGAACCACACCAATAATAGACTCGAGAATTTCTTTGGGAAGATCAAGGATGCACATGTGAACGCGAGCATGAGCATGGCACAGTGTATACGTGCTCTAAGTAACTACGACATGATGATGGAGAAAGAATACCGACACAAAAAAATCTAAACTAGGACGACAGACGCATGCTGGCTTTGATGAAGAGTTAAGCAACGTGTTGCGTGCAACGACGCACTTTGCATGCGAGCAGATGCAACCCGAATACTCTGCAGGTTTGGAAAAGGCTCTAACGTACCGATTTGAGGCAACTATCGACGATTCGGCCGTACATGTACATGGTGAGCGCTATACACGGCAGCTCAATCTCGAGGACTGGCGGTGTGATTGTAGCTTTTCTACATCAATGCGGCTTCCTTGTCGACATGCAATCGCTTATCGTAAGAACAGACAGCTACCTGGTGCTGTTATCCCTTGGCAAGCCATCGACGAACGGTAAGTACATTGAAGATTACTTTTCTGGGTTTACAATCCAGAACTAACCAGTATGTGTCCATGATCAATAGGTGGATGAGCGTAGACGCCACGATCGTGCATGTTAAGCAGTTTGAGTATAACTTGTTTGACGTTGAAGAGTCTAGGCGTTCGAAGAAGAAGCTACGCACACATGCAGAACGATATAAAGAGGCGTCACGGGCTACCCAACTGATTTCGAGTCAACTCGCTGACATTAGTGATCCAGAGGCGTTTTATAAAGCTCTTGATTGGGTTCAGGGAATGTGGCGTTCTCTTAAAGCAGGTACTTCAAGTATCCACTTGGAACCTGTTCTAAACCTTGAGAGTCCTGGTGCCCAAGAGCCACTTCGGACTATCACACCTCCGAATGAAACAAAACAGTCGCTTAACGAAGAGAGTCAAGTCACTGAGTCATCCCCCCTCCAAACAATGAGACTGAGCGTTAAAGCTAGTCGCCCTGGACGAAAGAAGAAAGGCAAGAAGCAAACGACAATGGATGAGCGCGAAAGCCGTCAATGGTATAAAGCAACAGAAGATGGGAAAGCTCAAGCTGGTTATCGAAGTTTGAAAGAGCTCATGGATGCAATTGACCACCATCAGCCAAGTCTGGCCGATATTATCGATCGGGTTGCTGGTGTGATAATCAAAGGAGCAAATATGGGGAAGAAAAAAGTGATCTACAAGAAGATAAAGAATCCCGTACTCATTCTGGATGCTTTCTACATTCTACCACCTGATCTCCTTCAAGCCTGTATCGACGTATTTCCTGTAGCCAATAACGCGCGAGATGCAATATCAGTCGACGAAAACGAGGTGAACTCCAGGGAGCCACCGCCAGGAAGCTCCCTAGTCGAAGTCGTCCACATTAAGGATATTGGAAACTTTTCACGACGCCAAATCGAGCTATTCCGCCGGATGGAGAACTTGAAGAAAGTGTGTGCGCGTGGAGTACGTTTGAGGACTTGGTTGTTGAATGACGTTATTGGAGCTGTCAGTGCTCATCTGCATAGTGAGGTACGCGCGGTTGCAGATCAAGTATCGAAAACGTATCCATTTGACAAGATCCCTGGACTGGAAGCTGTCCCTGATCACGATTTTTCAATTTTGTATGGAGCCCCTCCGCCTATCTGGCTTAGCGACGCTTGCATCCGCGCTTTGTGCGAGCGCCTCATTAGCAAGTACCCATCAGCACGTTTCGGGGGAATACAGAGTGCACAGCAACAGGCAAAACGGACACGCAACAAGCTCATTCAAGAAGTCGATACAAATGTTTTGGCCAAGATTAATGAAGCTGTTGCTTCAGCCGGTGTGAAAATGGTGATGATTCCAGTCAATTTCAAGGACGCTCACTGGTGCGCGCTGATCGTCAATGTGTCAGAAAGAACTATTTTGTACTACGATTCCTTGATGCAGGCATCGTTTTCTGCCCCTGTGAAAGACATCGCAAACAGTATCAAGCGGCAAGCGTTGCGGAAATTTGACGTGGTAGCGCTGAGCCACCCATGTCAGAAGGACGTTTACAATTGTGGGGTATTTGTATGCTGGGTTTTCATCATGCATGTCGTTGATGGGTCATCTCGTTTGTTTGGTGCTACTGCTATGACCGCTCGTCGATTTGAGCTATTCTACTACATTCTAACTGGCAATGTGGAGGTGCTACGAGAGTCTTCACAGTTAAATGCACGCGGTCCACTCAGCGAAAGTATCTCAAGCAACAGCACACCAGATCTCTGTATCATCGAAACACACTGCGTTGAGAACATATCAACAGCGACTACCCAGAGCAACGCTGCAGGTGCTAGCAACAGCGCTTCTGCCAATTTCAGTCTGGAGGCGTTCGCTTCTGCTGTAGTGTAGACAGTGTTTGTACTTCAGTAATGGATGCTCCCACTAAATACAACTTCAATACAACATACATGTTTCCACAACACACCGTTTACTACTTGCAGAGTTAGGAGAAACAAATCATCGTCTTCAAAACTAACCCCGTCATATGGAGCAAGATACACTTCATATCTTCCCGAACATTTTATTGCAAGGATTCGGATCCTGGACATGTCCTGGACAAGTCTTGGATTTGTCCTAGATTATTATCCTTGGTCGTAATACCTGGCAAGAGATGCACATTGCTATGACCACTTTGATAAAAATTCAAACCATTTACAGGGCTCTTTAAAATAGAGCGTATCATTGTGAATGACGCATAACCTCAAAACAATATTTAGTAAGTGTCATCATAACTAAATTTTTCATCTGTAGGATCCGTTGCGGTAGACGAATTGTAACGTTCGGTAAGTGACGAACGTGAGTGATGATCCATGTATGTAGATAGTGCAGAAGAACGATAGTGAAATTGGGGTGAGGTATGGAGATCAACTGCATCATGCAACTACGAGTTTAAGCTAGACCAGGAGTCGTCACGTCAAATTAGACGTGAACCCCATTAGGACAATGGTCTAGCAGAGCTCGTGTTGCCGATATTGCCAGTGCCAGCCATTACTGTCGCGAGATGTGAACCCCATTGTCGTTATAATGAGTGCATCTTTGGGAAGTGTTCGACACCCACCGGCCGTGGAGCTTGACTATCGTTGAGTCTGCGCCTCATGCTAGTAGCGCCGTAGCCCCGCCGCTTCGATGGGAGTGAGAAGAGTAGCTTTATGGATTGAACCTAGAGGCTGAGGTTGCGGTCTTGGCGACTGTGAACAGTTCTTCAGCCTTGGGAATCCTTGTGCTGCTGAATGAGCATATTGTGTCAGTTGGATGAAGGGCGTGTTGGTCAGCTAATTGAAGAAGCATGACAGCGGCGAGTGCTAAAGGCATATCAAACCGTGGCTTGGCCGTGTCAGTCGACGTTCAGATCCTCGCCCTTCTTGGTCTGTTTGACTTCCTCGAATTGTGTGTACCGATTGTGTAGCATCTCAGATTTTGGCTGCGGGACGACCCGCGATGTCAAGCACTTGTACGTCTTGGACTTCCAAAGCGTACCCATGTTTTCCACCTTTTACTGATTGATATTCGGAGCTTCATAAGAGATTGAAAAATACCTTTTCACCTTCGGCGAAAATACTCGGAAGCTCTATCACTATTATTTACACAAATTTCGTAGAAATAGGAAAAATACAGTCCTAAAGTGCATGTATCAGTCGAGACTATTTCCTCTTAGTAAAGGAGAGGAACAAATCTATCTCTAACGTTCAAAATTTAACTTGGTAGATGGTCTTACTCCGAGGGGTCAGTGCAATCGGTATATGTGCAAGTTTGATAATCTTACCGAACTTACCCACAATACAGTGCTAATGGAGCGATTCCCGTAGCCATCTGTCCCGTCACAGATGCAAGCTTTTGGAACAGGCGTACACAGCCAGTGCAACCTAGATAATCAAAACTGCCGAACCATCACACAGACTCAGATTCTGTGCGAGCCACTTCCCCCTCGCACAGACTGTCGAAATGTGACGGAACAAAATCTCCAAAACTAATATTTTGAATCCATTACTCTGTAAGTGTATATTTCCTTTGCATCAAGTGCATCAATTCCGCATTTCCACTGCACTGCGAACTCCTCCGCGTTGAAGTTGACCACGATGGCCACAAGCCGTGAAAGGGTAGCTGGCTCCGAGAACTACTCAGCTGAAGACGTAGACGCTAGTCTCAACGAGATTCAAAGACTGCTGGCGTCGGGATCCAACGATTGGGACTCTATCTTGGAGAACTACCTGATCTACGCTGAACGGTATGGCCGGTCGCGACGGGATGTCGTCTCGATTAGAAAGAAGTACCAGATGCTAAATTGTTTAAAGCCAGGCGGAAACCTAGATTGTCCAGCCTCCGTACGCAAAGCACGTACTATTCAGCTCGCGATTGATAATAACGTAGCCCATGAAGGTAACGTGGATGATGGAGACGACTCAGCCGGAAACAGCGATATTACTGAAAGTGACCGTGGACCCGATCGCGGTGGAGTCGATGCTCGTGGTCATCGTGATGAAGAAATCGAAGCGTCTGCTTCAGAACCTACCAGTAGCGCGACACAAAACGATACAACTAGAATGGAAGCCGCGGAAACGTTTTCTTTTTTCACTGAGTCCCGAATCCCCGACGATTACCAAATATGACGATTCACGTTATGCATCTTCAGGGCCTTATTGTCCAGCTGGATTTTACGATCAATCGCCTTCTCCAGTTCATCGTGGAGTTCGTGAAGATGCACATAAATAGTATCATACTTTTAATTCACATGAGACTACAGATTCAGAGTATCCTATGATACGATTGGTAGCAAAGCTGCAGCACCAGCATAACACGGTGCACCCGGTGTATCGCGGCAGCGATATACAGCAGCAAGATGTACGTTCATGGCCGCAGTCTTATATCTGTTCAGCCTCAGAACAAAATTAAAATCGAACACAGTCCAGCTTCATGGTCTCTCGGATTAACCCAGTAGCAAGTAAAACCATTGCTCATGAACACCAAGCACGACTACCTTCGTATGGCAATCATCAACTTGCTGCTCACCGTCGTTTCAACAGAGATGAATCGCTACGCACCCCTGTGCTTTTGCACCACCATCATACACGAACTGATAGCACGAAAAATAATTGGCTTCAAGCTCTCATGGCCAACCCGAACATCGAACCCAAGTCGCTATATATCGTCAAAATACTCGTACATCATCCAGTAAATCCCGGATGTCTCTAACGCGAGGTTCCAAGTCAACAAAAAAACTCATCGTGAAGCAGTATCGAGCCAATCAGTTTTAACAGCACCATCGGAACCAACCGAAGCTTGTGCGCGTGCCAAAAAAGCGCATCAGTCCTTCCCATTCAACTCAAAATCGCGGTCAGCCAGCCAATAATGACCCCAACAACGTGTCAACGTGCACGAGAAAAACGAGAAGTACAGGAGATTCGAACCACCCTAAAACAATGGCACAAGTAGTTATGAGAGAGCTGGATGAACAAGCACAAGTACGCAAAGAGAGTGGTGCCGAGAAATTTCCCCAGATTCAACTCGACACAGTTAAGGAATCAGCAAGCCGTCACTGCCAAAACAAAGAAAGCATTAAGACAAAGTCCGCCGTTTGAAAGACAAATGCACCCGACTCGAAAGCAAACTAGAAGCAGAGCGCAAAAAGAACAGAACCATTCAGCTCTCGTACACGCAACTCCAAGCAGAAATGGTAGCCGTTCGTGGCAATGCGCGAGGGCGTTGGATGACGATGATTTTAGTTTTGCGACCTGAGAACCTGGTAAACGAGTGGAATAATACATGGAGGTAGCGTTAAATTCGGTAACCCCAGAAGGAAAATACAAGTGACGTCAATTAATGAAACAGTCTACATTTAGGCTTGACTTTGTCGTAAGCCTCCTTAATGATCCATTGGTTGACGCGGTAGCATCTCACAAAGCGGTCGATGCTCCCTATGTCGCGAAACATCATTCGAGCAAAGTCTTCGTATACCATAGCCCTTGTTGGATCATCACCACGCCAAATTTTCTCGTAAACAGTACGAATCTGGTTGATGCCAATGATTCGAGTGCAAAAGTGGTACAACCGCATGCAGGTCTTAAGGATTATCAACCTGTGCTTGTGGTCATCCGCTGGTAGTGGCATTTTTAGACGAGCAAAACATCCTTGAAGTGCTCGCATCCCCCTTCCGCAGCTTGACGAGAAGGCATGAGCTGGGAATTGAACTTGGTGAGGCGTCGATATTCAGATATGCGCCCTTCTCGTAGAAGCTGACGGGGCAGACGCTAATCCTTCTTTAGCGGAGTCTTGATGTGTCCATGAAGACGAGCTTCATTCCGCGGAAAGACTAAATCAGCAATAGCGTGGAATCCGTCAGGTGTACGAAATAGCAGTTTATTGTACGAATACCGAGCAACCGCGGCATCGTGCCAGCTTCTTGGAGCAATTAGACTGCAAAAAATCAAACATACATCTGGAGCAAATGCCATAACACTTGAGCAATAATGGCTGCACGTCCAACCATTGTGGTACGCGTTTTGAACGTTTTCGTCTTTGGAAGTTGCAACTGGTATGTTGAGTCCATCCACGAAACAAAAGCTATTTTTGACCAGATGATGGTGAAGCCGGGTCATATCGGCATAGTCAGCAAAGTCGTATTCATTCACCGGCCATCTAATGCTTGCTTCTCGCATTGAAGCCCAAACTTCGTTCGAAATCTGCAACGAAAATATTAAGTAGCGGCTGCATACTGACGGGGTCACAGCAAAAATCTACAGAAGTGAATGCTCGGGAATTGAAGAGCAGAGAACGTGGGGTACAAGAGACAGCGCTGCTGCAGATGAAAGCGACCGACCCTCGGGCCTTGAATCACTGTTGATGTCTACGTCAGGTCTTGGGATCGGTGTAGAGTTTCATCCGCATCCAGGAGTGTATTCAGCCAATTACAAACATTGTCAATTCATTATGATGCCACCTTGGTTCGAAGTGGTCCAGCAAAACGTGAAACGAGCGAACATAAAATCTAGATGTTTTAATGAAGGACATGCCATTTCCAGCCCGATAAATCGCCTCCCAAGCAGTCCCATAGCGTGAATGTGGGTGAAGATCAGCTCTAGTAAGGTAGTTAGCACCACGTTGACGCTTCCGCTTCTGTACTAGGCCTTCCACACAAAGGGCTAGCGCGAGTGTAAGGACAAAGCTCGCACTTCCTGCGTCGTCGTTCATGATAAATCGAATAACTCGAGTGCGGAATCAGAGTGAATGTGCCTCCCAGATTGGTTGCGGGTGGCCTGTGATATTCCCAGATTCTGGGACGCCGTTCTAAACTTATTTTAGGTAGAAAAGACGGCTACGGGAATCGCTCCAATATTCATATGAATATCTCTCCTTACGCTTTGATTAAAGAGATATTCAACCATAATTAAACTGAATACTTTCGGTAAATTACTCGCACTATATATATTTTAGCAATATTAAATAGATTTAGAGAAAAACGGTTTGATGTTCTAGGCCACGGATATTGACCGGAGCTAGGTCATCACTCACCTGTGTTCAGGTTAAAGTAGCCTCGCCGGCGAGCCACTTAACTTAGACGCTAATTAACCCGCCGAACGAAGCGAGGTGAGCAGCACTTTGTTCGCGGCTTGAATTTCCGCTGAAAGCCCCGCTTGCGGGGCTCTGCATCACTTGTAACGCATCAAAAGCACTATCTGTAAGTTACAGATAGTGCTTTTGCAGACTGTAACCCTGTAGACGTTTCTCAAATGTATTTTCGTTGTTTAACTGACGACAATACCCCTGATTTTGAAATACTGATCCAAACATAGATCTAATGGTGTAAAATTAACGTATTGCTGTTGTGTCATTGTCTAAAAGGAGTTCAATGTAGTACAAAATTGTACACCTAATGAATTGTTTTCGAGGCGAACCTACAATTCGACCACGGTCGAATCGAATACCAACGTGACAGGTTAGCTGTCGCAAAGGTTTCCCGATCATGTGTGCTTTAGTCGGTCTCTTCTGCGTATCAAGCGTTCATGTAATGGCTCCTGCGCAGCACCACCAGCATCGCTGAGTGCCACCGAAAAGATTTATTTTGGTGATCTAGAACGTTCGTGTGAAACTAACATCGATCAACAATGAAAGCTGGTAACACTGGAGATCCCATTGCTCGCCTTTAATCGCGCGAGCGCTCGCCGCCATTGATCGACCATTGAGACACGAAGCGATCGCCACTGCGATCGACGATCCAAAGTGAAGCCATCCGGTGTGCAACGCTTCAAGCTCGAGAGTCAGATTCGCGTCGTATAATGTGTCGCTATGAACGGATCCTTCATTAAAGTCCGCATCAATTACCTCTACAACAGCATCAACTGAACCAAACGAAGGGCGACGGTACTCTCTTTTCTCATCCTTGTGAGAACGTTCCCCAGTCAATCGTCGTGACCGTTACTTTTTGCACACGAAGCGACACCAAATTATTGTTGCAACAAATTGTCCAACTCCACCAAAACTGTAACACTAGGAGGCTGAAGGCTGAAGAAAGTGATCATTGCTTTGGCCATGTGTCAGAGGCTCCGGGCCCGAAGATGCTGTGCCAATCAGCCAGATTAGGCACCGCGTCGAGCTCAGGTAAAATCTCGGACCAGTGTCAAAGCCATCTGTTGAAATGCCCCCTTCCCCTGGTATTTCCTAACAGAACACGGTAGATTCCATCTGATTTCCTTTCCCTCTGACTATCCAAACCCACCTTGTTTTGCGTATTTACGCCAGCGTTATCACACCTATTTCTGCAACTGAACCCTGCCACGGTACCGAACTGAGTTGCTCCCTTTCTTCGAGTCCCGCAAAAACTTGGCCCACATCTCAAAGGGCAGGCAAGCAACACGGAAGACCCGAGGGCTCAACTGGCAAGCCACGGCGTTTTGTCTTGGTGTTTGTATACTCGCGTGACGCCACCTTCACCATGTCCCAACAAGTCAAAGACGTGTATTCAGGCATCAAGAAGATCTTCCCAGGTTCACGACGCAGTGGGAGTTTCTCCTTTACTGGGCGCATGAGTATGGAGAGCGAGTTATCGGCCGACGCCCAAGCGGCCGCGCGGGAGAAACCGTCCAAGAAGAAGGAAGGACGCCACTCAAGCTTCTCGTTCTCAGGATGGAAGGACAAACGCGCGTCTTCCGAACCCACGCCGCCAGTGGTCATGTCCCTTCCTTACGGCGCTCAGGCTGCTACACCCAGAGCCAAAAAGACAGAGGAAGACAAAGGGCGCAACTCGCTCACACAGAGCCTCAACAACGCCTTCCACACTGCGCCCAGTCGCAGTAGCCTCTTCAGAAAGAAGCCCAAAGACAAAGACCGCGAGAGTCGCAGCAGTCGCAACTCGCAGTCTTCCTTCTCCTCCACGTCCTTCGACTTGCCGTCGCAACCGCCTTTGCTGGGCAATAGAAGTGTCAGTGTAGGAGGTGAGCGACCTCCGTGTATGGGCAGTCGCACACTACGCAACAGTGGCGTCCATGGGAACATGGCGCTGCAGCCAGGAGCTCCGTTAGACGCGTCTGGAAGCAGCTCTAACAGTCGCTTCGGCGTCCGAAAGAAGGTGCGGTCGGCCAGTCAGAGTTTGGCCAACTTCGGCGCGGTGAAGACGGCGCCGAGCTCGTATCAGTCGAGTTCCAGTGCGCTTAACAACCTCACAGGACGCAGCTCGTTGCAGCAGCCGAGCACCGTTTATTCTCCCGAGAAGAAGAAGAAGAAGGAACGAGGCATGTCGTTGAGTTTCTCGTCTTCTGCTCGAAAGGAGAAGAAAGAGAAGGAGGCAGAAGAACGAGAACGAGCACAGGTTGCGTCCTATTCGAAGAACGAACAGGCGGTGGTGAAACCCCATGCAGGCACGTGGGACTCGGACAGTGACGACGACTACGAAGACACCAAGCGACCCACGCGCGGCCTCGACCGCCGCTCGCAGAGTATGGACTTCATGGAGCAGGCGCCGACCCACCTCATCTCGAAGATTTGGCGCAAGCTGCCGATCCAGGCGCGGCTCATTGGCGGCCGCGGCAACATCGATCTGGACCTGCAGAAGGACCGCACGAGCTTCTCACGCAGCTCCGAAGCGCGCAAGTTCGCTCTAGCAGCTGAGAAGGCCAAAGCTGCTGAGCTCCAACGACGTTCCATCTCGGAACGGAAAGTGCCGAGTCCGTTGCCTGCAGAGGAAGTTTTGGCGCCCGGTGTGGCCAAACGCACTCGCTTTAGTCCCAAGCCCACGATCATCCGGTCGGACGCAAACGATGGAGCTTCTGGGGCGTACACGGCATTGGAGAGCTACGACGATGTATTGGTTCGCGTGTGCAGGTTCGCAGGTCATGACCAGCGACCGACTACCACGAAGGTGCAGGAGTTCCTCGAACGCTCCATGGCGTTCCTTCACGGCACGCGGACCAAACACGGCAACGTGGTGAACATCTCGAACGAGGAGATCCGCATGTGGCGTCGATTGGCGTTGCACGACTGGATGCTGGAGGAGGTGACGACAGCCCAAGCGGCTGCTGCTTTGGGTGTGAAGGGCAAGGACGTTGAGGCGCCGTCATCGCGCACCAGTTCGGCCGTGACGGAGGGCACGGATAGTGATAGTGACAGTCAACCGCAGGCGAAGAATCGCCGGCGACTGAAGAGTGTGGCGCTCCACCGATCTCTGAGCGAGAGTGTCGTGGAGGAGGAGCCCGAGCAGGAAGTGGAGGAAGAGTTGCAAGTGCCGTCCAACATGAAGTTCGACAAGTTGTGCGGCGTAGTGAACTGCTGCGTGAACTTCGGCGAGGTGCTTTTCTCGCCGGATGAGATCGATGACTTGGTGCGTCTCGAGTTCATCGTGGAGGAGGACGGCTGGATCTAAATTGTGAATAGCCTAAGCAGATTTTTTATTCCGTAAGGTCAAATAAGTGAAGAAACAAGCTATGAAACCATTGTCAAGGAGTTGAAGGTGACGTTATAGGAAGGGGAACACGTTGGTCAATACGGACAAAACGCTGTTTTCGATCACCAGGCGTCACGCATGGAAGTTAAACACTAATTTGGCTAGCTTGTTCTCCTGTCTTCTTTCGTCAGGAGGGCAATAAAACAGGGCTCTGGCATCTAAATCTTGACATTGCAGAGACGCACGATGTCGCGCTTGCGGAACTGGAACTGTCCGCAGTACACACAAGAGTTGATAATGACCACAAGCAGCTCCAAGTCTCTCGATGATGAAATCGGAGGTGGATTCAACCACGACACGGGTTTGTGTTTGCGTCGACTCTTCCTGTCTTCGCTCTTGTCGGCGCTTTCGACCGCCTGTTCCTCCACAATGTTCTGCTCTCTGCTGGGCTGCCGTCGATGTTTGCGGATCCAGCCGCTCACAGCACTGCGAAACTTGACTTTCCCCGAGACCTGACTGTCCTGACTGCGAAGACTCGCGTTGGACGTTGTCGAGTCCACACTGATGGCACTGTCCTGTCGTCGCATGCGGAAACTTTGTCCCAATGTCGACATGACGGACGTGTGGCCATTGGACTCGACCGATTCCGTGCGTCCCAGTCCTGGCTGAATCGCCGACTTGGAGGGTTTGTAGTGGTTCTTCTGGAACTCGCGCTCTTCCGCTTCCCAGTCGAAATGCGCGAGTCGTCTCCAGCGCTTCACGTCATTCCCTGAAAACCGCTTGTCCTCTCGAAAGCCAGGCAGCCACGGCGTGTCGCCTTGCGGGTAGCCCAAGAACATAGCGGAACGATAGAGAAACTCGGCGATCATAAGGGGCACCGAACGCTCTAGCGGCGGTTCTGGGTCGTAGAACTCGTCCTCAGACGACATGCTGGCAGTCGGGTCGTCGCCCCAGTCCTCGGGGTCGTGTAGGAACGACATGGTGTGGAAGAGCCCTGCCACATTGAAGACGAGTTCGTCGTAGCTCTCGACCTTTGGCGCTGGCACCACGTCGGGCGCGTACATGTTCTTGAACGTCACTTTGCGACGTCGACGGGTCTTGCCGACGGACATGGCGGGCACAGACTGGTGCCGTGCGAGCGAGAAGCCTCGACGTCGTGGGGCTTCGCTGGGGGTGGCGAGAGCTCCCGGTACACTCGTTCCTCGCGGTCGCTCGTCCAGTGGCAACCTGTCGTCGGTCCTGCTGGGAAGCGACGTCTTGCGTTGAACCTGCTCGTGCCAGGACATGGGGGCGTCGTCCATCGGCATGCTTCTATGCTTCTGCCAGCCTGTTCGACAGAAACCGCGTAACCTAGCGTCAATCAATGAGCGCAAGACGGAGCTGCTCCTTTTCCTACGTCGACTGATTGCTGCGTTGGATAGTGAAACCAAGAGAACGGCAGTTATGTCGGGACCAATAATGTACGGAACCCGCCAGATGGACAACCGGGGGAGAGATGCTCCATACAAATGACGCTGCCACAAATCGAGAGATGGACACGAGTTGGCGCTGAATAGAGGCTTCGGTCAGCCTTGCATGGCGTCACACCAACTCGTTCACAGTTTGCAATGCCGTTGCTGGAGATCGGCTGCGAAATTGACTACGGGCATGCGAAGCAGACGATCTGAGGCAAGTAGAACGCCACTACTGTTGGCTGGTACTCGGAAGCCACGCTCGTGAGGCATCAAGACCGCCAAGTTGGTGATAAGCTATGACTGATGCTGTGTTGGCCATCGACCCCACCGAAATAGTCCAAATACCGACAGAAAACTGCGGTACATGTCCAAGTGTATCTTTTCGAGTCAGCGCGAATTGAACTGGCTGTTGATCAGTTGGTTTTTGTATGAGTCACAATCGATAACTACGCTTGTTTTGGCTATAATACACGACGAAGAGGTCTAAGCAATCTAGCTGCCTCTCCTGCACCACGTGAATGCATTC
>NBNE01001303.1:0-13345 GCA_002215365.1 Phytophthora megakarya | reverse complement strand
TTCGGGGCGCTTCTCTACCTTCCTGGTTCACCTGTCGTCAGGGTATCAGCGACTCAGACCGAGTGGTTTACTTCAATCCTGGATGGTTCTAAATCCTGGATGGCCATTCATCCTGGGTGGTCCAGATCTTGGGTGGTCATTCATCCTTGGACTGACCATTCATCCTGGATGACCACTTCCGAATCTATGGCCCCTTCCTTGAACACACACCTGCTAGCTCCATTTCCATCCAGAACGGTCTCTCTCCATGTCTCACGCAGACGCCAGCTCTGAACTCATCGCTCTCGACCAATCCACACGCTACTTCACTCCCTCATTTATCAATCTCTCAAAATTGCAATCCGCATCGCCACACTAGACTCGTTCCACCTAGTCCGCCTGACATCCCTGAAGGAGATTGCACGGATGGAACATGCGATGGAGGTGCTGCACGAGCTACTTCATCGGAATTTCGATAACGTAGCCCTTGGTCCTTTCTATTTCCGCAGCCGAAGATTGTCGACGAACCACGCCACACCTGAAGCCTTAGTGATAAGTTCGTCGATATGTAGCGCTGTTACAGCCCGTTGTTTTCTTCACAGCCAAGCTTACAGCCAGTTCCGCAGCCGAAGATTGTCGACGAACCACGCCACACCTGAAGCCGTAGTGATAAGTTCGTCGATATGTAGCGCTGTTACAGCCCGTTTTTTTTCTTCACATCCAAGCTTACAGCCAGCCTGGTGAGAACTGTCATGAACATGACTGCAACCTCCATGCTACTACTTCAGTATGTACTAATCGGTAGTATTTCCTAAACACCGACGTGAACCCCTTCACTCCAGATGCTCCACCTCCTGAAGGTGGAGGTAAACCATGATTTTTGTCTCCTGTTGTTTTGCCGTGTGAAATTCACCAACCGTCAAAAATTCTCCAGTTGGTGTGTTTTCCCTTACCGTCCGTGGATCCAGATGCTCCACCTCCTGAAGGTGGAGGTAAACCATGATTTTTGTCAAAAATTCTCCAGTTGGTGTGTTTTCCCATACCGTCCGTGGAGGACGGAGCATTTCTGTATATTTACGTGAGATGAGAAAGTATTTTTAATTGAGGGACGGTTTAAAAATTCTGTTGGAGGCGGGGCGAGTTACGCCGTTCCGCGGCGCAGCCAACTCGCTTGTAAAGGATAAATTTCAGAGCTTCTCCGGCGCCGGAGGACGCCATCCACTTCAACTGGAGGCGGGGCGAGTGCTGCGCCGTTCCGCGGCGCAGCCAACTCGCTTGTAAAGGATAAATTCCAGAGCTTCTCCGGCGCCGGAGGACGCCATCCACTTCAATTTCATTTTCAGAAATAACAATTTTTGAAAAATCACGAGAACATCTGATTACGTGTGGAAGTGAGCACGATGAAGGTGGTGGTCGGACTCGCTTCACTTGTGCTCGCTGCCGTGGCCGCAGCAACTGGAGTTCGAATGGAGAGAAAACGCCAACAGGAGCTCAAGGCGTGTGGATGCGGTGATGGCGAGTGCTGCAACTCGGCGCGTCCCTCAGAACGACGGTACCAGCTGCCGCGCGCGCACGTGGAGCACTGGGATACGCACAACGGGGAGTGCGCTCCGAGCTGGGCCAAACTGGCGCCGGGAGGGACCGCAGACATGCAGGGCGACAAACCACGCAGCAGCTTCGGGACGCTCATCCTGCTACGCCACGGCCAGAGCGTGTGGAACCGCAAGCCCGACCGCCCCACGGACCTCTGGCGTTATGCGGGATCCATCGACATCCCACTGAGGTGACGCGGTTTATATATTCGATGCTATCTATGTTTTATTGAGGCTAAGTGTGGATTCGGCAGTGATGTGGGCATGCAGGAGGCTTTCGATGCGGGCAAGAGACTGGAGTACGTGCCAATCGACGTGGTTTTCTGCTCGCAGATGGATCGAGCGCGGACAACCATGTCGCTGGCATTGAGTGTACATTCCAGTAAAAAGACCCCGGTAGTGGAACATCGCTCACCACTGGAAATGCCATCCTTTGAGGGGGTGAATGACAAGAACCCTTATGACTTTGTAGGTGAAATGTTGTTTTGTTGATGCTGAAGGGACTGATCTGTTTGCCCTTGTACAGATCATCCCGGTGTACGTTTCACCAACGCTCAATGAGCGCAATTTTGGGGACTTGCAGGTTGATTTTCGTCCTGGATACTTACTTAGTACTCCGTATATTGTTTAATATCATTCTGCTAACATGGTGTTGGCTTGTGTAGGGAGTACCGAGTACGAAGCACACTGTGATGTTCAACAGAGAACACGTGAAAAAGATCCGAAACGACTATTATACGCGGTTCCCAGGCGAGAATGGTGAAAGTTGCGAAGACATTCACAACCGGACTGTCCCGTTTTTCAACTCGTTTATTCTCCCGCATCTCACTGCAGGGCGGAACGTGTTGGTGTCCTCGCACGGTTTCGTCATCCGAACGCTCATTAAGTACTTGGATGGCATGGATGCTCAAGAGTTTAACGAGCAGATGAAGCTGGAGAAGACAGCGCCCGATAAGTGCCTGTTGCTTGCTCCGACAGGTATGGTTCAAACGTGGATACGAAGCGTGCTCTGACATTTCAAACTGTGTTATCTGTAGGTGTTCCACTCATGTACAAATACGACAAGGGCAAATTCACAAAGCTTGCACAAACTCGTCGTGATCGTGCTGAGAGTCTCAGCAGAAGCATCGCGCCTTATTAAATAAAGATCAACTCGAGATGTTTTATTGGTAGAGGCTGCAGAATTATTTGCAGGAGGCGGTTCAGAATATTCGACGTCGCTATGAAGATCAAGGTCAGGTTTGCATGTTTGTATTGGTGCGTTACTCTTTCGTGCTCTGCATCATTGGTTTTGCTTTCTATCTCCTATCGTTCTGCGTGTTGAGACCGAGGACTTTATGCTTCTCCAGCAGCTTCCTTCAAGCGCTTCACCAGCTCCGCCTTCAAGCCCTTAATGGATAGGCCTAGCTTCTTCAACTCCTCACGCAGAACATTCACCGTCATCTTTTCAATCGGCTTCGGCGGCTTGTATGTTACAGCAGCCTGGTCGTCGTCGGCATCCTCCATTTCCACGTCGGCGGGAGGTGCTTCTTTTGTCGCCTCTTGTACTTCCTCCATCGGTTCTGCCTGAGCAAGTTTCTTCGGAGATTCAGCCTTGATAGGTTCCACCTGTGCATTTTTTTTTGGCGATTCAACCTTAACAGGTTCGTTCTTAGACGCACGCGGTGGTGGAGGAGGAGGTACCACGCTCGTTGTAGGAGCTGCTCGCTGCTGTGTAATCGCAACTTTCTGCATCGCTTGTGTTGATTCCGCCACAGTTTCGCCGTGTGCCTCTTTCATAGCTCTTTGTCCCACAACGGAGTTGAAAAGCGCATCAGCTGCCTCCCGATCCTGTACGACACAACAATTAAGAACCAGTCAACGCACATTGCACTACATGCACGTACACGAGGACGGATGCGTTGGAAGTCGAGAACACGGAGCTGCGGCAGTTTGTAGATGACGTACTCGCGATAGTACTTGCGCTTGGTCACTGGGTTCCCACTCAGTGTCAGGGTGTCGAGCTTGGTGAAGCACGTAAGGTGGTCGACCTCCGCCAGCTGTGCGATGCGGTTGCCCGTGAGCATGAGGAATTCGAGGTTGGGGATGGCTTCCGCCAAGTTCTCCTGGATCTTGGCCACGTGGTTGTTGTGGAGAAGCAGCATCCGCAGGCGACGCAGCCGCGGGAAGTTCTCCAGTTTCTTGACCTCGTTGTCCGACAGGTCGATGCAGTCGAAACCATCCTGCAACGCGAATTAGTCGCCTCTCAGACCGACAGAGGTGGATGACGCACCTGCGTGACGCCCAAGTTCTCGACGGCCGGGGCCTTGTAACCTGTAACCTCGTCAGTAACCTATACAGACCATTAGCGCGGGCACGGGGAAGTACCTCGAAGACTCAACTCGCGTTCTCGTAACGGATTAATGGCCACCTGCGCATGCAGAATCACGTCCGCCGTGAGCCTCATTGCGCCGATCTGTCTCTGGTGGCCACCAAGCAGTCGATTGGTCAAAATTTAATTGGGGGTTCTTTCGGTGGTAGTACAGTAAAATACGCTCTAAAACGTAGCTAAAATCCAGCAAGTCAACAAAGAGGTCGCTCGGAAGCTCGACTGCGAGGCATGACACCGAGCTCAATAGCATCGTAAGAGTCGTCAATGATGGGTTCCTTTGGTCTAGAAAGTGATAGAGTGAGACTGCGGATGCTGTTGGCTTTGTTGGCTTTCGAGCTGGGAACGTCCGTCACTTCGATCTCAACCAAGTCGGCGTCGTCCGTGTTGACAGCCACATCCTCCGACGAATCTGCTGCTCCGTGTGCACGACGATGTTCTCGTCTGATTCGGATCATCTCTGGAGTGTGGACGAAGAAGAAGACGCCGACACAGAAGAGAGCGATGATGTGGGCGCTCACGAGGTTCGGGAAGAAGCACGTGTCGTGGTTGCGGTCTGACGGGTACGCGTAGGCCCAGAAGTCGTACATGACGAAGATCGGCAGCGCTGTGCGTGAGATGCCCCAGATAATGTACGTTGTGTAGATGGAGCGCATGTAGTTCTTCGAGTTTTGGCGCTCTCGAGCATCCATGAAGCCACGTGCGTTGAGAGGTAGTGTGGCCAATTCAACGAGTAAAAACAACAGCAGACCGAATTGACAGGCAGCACAGCACGAGACGAAGTTGTTGATGAAGTATGGGACTCTGTTCCAATGGACGGTTAGTGGAAATGGCTCGACGGATGAAAGTATCCACTACGTACACGGCGACAATGTGGTGGATGATGAAGACCCACTGCATCGGCACTGGCCAGACGATGATAATGATCAAGTCACACAAAAAGTAGCCGATCGCTACACAAGCACACAAATCAGTCGCATTCCTCCACAAATCAACCCATCGACGTCCGTACCGATCGAGAAAATAAAGCTCGCGGCGCGAATCGACGACATGGGTAAGAACTCGCTGTCCCACGTGATATTCGCCAGGGCGTAGGCCACTCCGACGACGACCAAAACTGCGTGAATTGTGGAGTTCACTCTGCATCAGACACTCGGTGAGGAGAGCTCGAAGGGTTTTATTTTGTCTCGGACTCACCTGGAGCACCAGTCCGCCTTCTGCGCCGCTGAGAAGCTCGCGAACTCGGCCACGCGACGACTGGAGAGAAGCCACGACAACCCGAAGTTGGCCCAGAACAGCGCGAACGCGATGCCGGCGACCAGCGCGTTCTCCCCCAGCCGCACGCTGCGCTCTTCCTCCAGCAGCTCTTCGCCGCCATCGTACCATCCCATACTACTCAACTGTTATTAATACGGGTCTGTCAGGGTTTCCGGCTGCTGCTCTCGATGCAGAAGAGAAGATGAAGATGATGGCGAGCAGCAAGTCAGAATCCACCCGTATGTCGCTTCAAAACGTGTCTCTGTATTACGCCCTCACTCATTTGTTAAAGGGAGATGGGCGGAAATCGAGCGAATCAAAACGCACAGGTGACCGTTACTCACGCCGATTGGCGGTATATCGCATGCCGGACTAATTAAGGGAAATCCACGAGTTTTGCATTTTCACTTTATTAAGATCACCGGTAAGTATGGCTTTTTTTAAGTACGTCGTACCTCAGTAAAGACTGTCATTTTTGCAGAGCAATAGTACACTGTGCAGACCTCGAGTCTTATCTTTTGAAATTAAATGTAAGAAGATACTTTTTCAGATCGCCCGCATCGTGCCGACACTTTGCACGTACACATTGATACGGATGACCAATTAAGTCTATGGTGAAATGATCTATTGTGGACGTCATAGTCGTGATATGCTGTTCAGCTGTGATGATTTTGATGATCATGCGTCACAAAACAAAGTTATGAAAACTTTGAGGTTGCATATGATAAAATTACAATTCTAGCACCGCGCACTGTAACTTACTTGTTCATTGCTCACGGACCACCATTCCGTAGAGCCGCGTTCAAACTACCCAAAACGCAACTAAACTGAGCTACATGAGAGATGATTTCCCTGAGCGTTGCGCGTCTTACGATCGTGTTGTTTGTGTCCTTCGGTATCCCTTGTTTTAATAAAGTAGTGCTGTCCTTTATTAGTTTGTTTACGGGAGTTTAGGAGTTTCCCTTAATTAGGAGGTGGCTTGTGTCATTGGCTGAAAAATAACAACCCGTCTCTAGCATCGTGTGCGCGTCAGCATTGGCAGTTAAATCCGAGTCCAACACCAAGGGGTCTTACAATTTCCTAGTCATTATGACGAATAAGACGGCTAAGTCGGGCTCCTAATTCAGCGTGACACCAAGTCGAGCGAGCAGGTCGTCAGCATCGTCGTCGTTTTCGTTTTCGGTCTGCGAGCTCGACCACGCCTGTGCCTGCAAGCTCTCGCTCGTCCCAACGGTCCAGCTGTCCGTCTTGGCGGTTGACTTCATGTCTGGCCACAACGCCTCGACTGGCGGCTCCTCGATCTTGTTGGCGGTTTCCGCCGGTGCTGCAGCTTTGACAACCCAACCAGAAGCTGCGGGGGTTAAACCAGGCGGTGGTCGCAACACGCGCGACGCCGGACGAGGCTGGAAACCAGGCGGCACACTGGACGGTGGCGTCATAGAGGCCACGAGGCTGCTGCTATGCAGGCCTGAGATGCTGCTCCGACGCGGTCTTAGCTGCTGTTGCGTCTTCTTGCGTGGATTCCGGCGAGCTTGAGCGTGGGAGCATGTTGAGAGATTGCTCTCGTCGCAGGACGAGCGCCGGATGACGGTGTAGCCGGCCGCGTCCGCTTCGTCTTCAGGGGTAGTAATCACACTGCTGTTGTCTTTGCTGATGCGTTTCGAGTGTCGATACTTGGATTTTCCAGTGTCCGTTGAGCGAAATTGTTGATGCCCACTGTGGCGTTTGATCACGTATCCACCAGGTTCTTCCTTCACTTGACCAGAGCTCTCCAGCGCTTCTCGCATCGAACTGAAGAGCGGGCGGCGGTTGAGTGGCAAGTTTTCTTCGCTCTCGTTGAGGTAAGAAGGGGATTGCAGACTGGAAGGCGGAGTGGGTGGTATCTTCAAATTGATCGAGTCTCGCCAATCGCGCGGATTCGTCGTGTCTTGATCCTTCAGGCTTGATCCGAGGTGCTCCGCGACGATGGCAGCGCTGAAGTCAGTTGAAGGTGTGTTTGCTGGATCTGCCATCGTGCTTGGTTGTCAAATTTCAGACTGAAAAGCAAAAGCAAACTCGATCCGACCTTTGTTATCTTTCTCGCATGTGCGAGACGGCGAGGAAGGCGCGGCACCAAACAAGGAAAGTGCGGGAACTTAACGGCGGCATCGATTGAACAACCTTGACAGCTATAGTTATGAAAACGTTGCAAACTGAAATACGCCATCAGCGAAGCGACGCTGGCTTGTGTTGCAGGACAAAAGCCTTCGAACACAAGCGACAAACGCGCGAGACCGCTTGGGACGGCAGCATTGAATTTTATGTCAGCTCCTGTTGCCGGCGAAAGGAGCCGTACTGAAGGTGCCACCTCGGATTGGTCCCGTGAGCGTGTTGATCTGTGCATGTACGTCGAGATGTTGGACTTCCACCGAGAACAGGATGCGAGTTTCGTTTGTGATTCGTATCGAAAACTTAAGTGGGTGAGAGAGAGACAACATCACCGTATTGCAGCATTACAACAGGAACAAGAAAACAAGGCTGAATTGGATGAGAATGTGCAAGACAGCGTCCCAATTGTTGAATCCGCCCCCGTTGCAGCTGAGACATACGATGAAAACACAGAAGACGTACTATCTGGTAGTCCAGTCGACGAAGCCGATAACCCTTTCAATATCCTCGTTGGAGACGTACTCCGAGGTTACAATTTGTCAGTGGCGTGTCGTGGTGTACTACCTGTGCTTGGATCGGATCCTCTGGAAGTGATCTCGATACCCTGCATCCGTGATGGAAATTCACTCACATTGTGTTCGGTTCCTGGAGTCGGGGATTTTCTTGTGGTTTTCGGCGGTCGCGTTTTTCGTGACACCTCAATGCTCGTTCCGCGTGGTGTTCGACAGGACCCAATGCTGTTCGAGCGGACTCGGTACACGTATTCCAACAGTGTCTATGTCTTTGACCTAGCAACAAATATGTGGACGCGCAACGAATGTTATGGGCGAGAACCTCGAGAACGTAGCGACCATTCGGCTTTGTTCATGGCACCACAAAATCTTTTGATTTACGGAGGCCGTGGTCGCAACGGTCAAGTGCTCCGAGACTTCTTCGCACTTTCACTTGAGTTGTGGCATTGGACGCAGATCGACACTTCAGCGACCCCGTACGAGCGCTATTGGCACGGATGGTGCATTGCGTTCGATACAGAGAGGTCGTGGCGACAGGAACCGATTATTTTCCTGTTTGGTGGTAAATCGGACACGCTTGTGTATAAGGACTTGTACCAACTGCAAACCAAGCACTTGAAACTTCTACTTGCAGATGAAGAAGACCACATGCGCAACGATATCCGAGGGGGAAATGAAGAGCCCACAGTACAGCGTGAAGGGCGAAGGGTAAGTGTTGCTACCCAGTTACTGATAAAGGATCGCGGGCAATCGAGACTACCAGCCTGGTTTTTGCCAGACACCGTGGGGAAACCTCCATCGGCTCGCTTTGGGATGCAATTGGTTGCGCTGGAATACGAGCAACTTGCAGTGATTGGAGGGTGGCGCACTTCCAAGAACAAATTCAACAATACTATGAAGAACCGCTCGCTGGACGTGCACATACTAGACTTGACGACTTTGGTGTGGTCGACGCCGAAGCTCTCGACGCTCGTGAGCGCGCAACCGTATGTACCAAGCGAGCGTCTGCTGTTCGAGTGTTTCTATTCAAATAAGACGCTTGTGCTTTTTGGTGGGCACACGTATGCTTCCAACGGCGAGACAGAGTCGTTCAGTGCTTGTGAAGATGCATCTACAGCGCTGTACAAACTTGATGTGAGTCGCATGATCTGGCGCCGACAGAAATTTCCAGTGACATCCGACAAAGCTGTCGAGTCCCAAGCTGTTGTGCCATTGCCTCTTGCGCACTTACACAGCAGTAACAATGCAGTATTCAATGGTCAAGCTTTCACATGCTCATCGGAGATCAATAGTCTGCAGCTTCAACTCACCGCCTTTGATATTGGCGCTCCTCGCAGTTGACTCGTACCGTGACTTGCTAAGTTCCTGCATTTAGCTGCTTCAACTGGAGAGACGCTCAATCTTTTATCTTTGAAACGCTATAAGCGAAAAATGAGCTCGCGGTGGGAAGAAGCGTACGACGAGGTATCTGGCCGTCCCTATTACTTCATTCGAGAGTACGTAGCAACATCTCTCCATCTCTAACGAAAACGCACTAACTCATCAATATTGTTGTGTAAACTAGCTCAGGAGAAACGTCATGGACACTACCCGGTGAAACAACAGTTGAAGGAGGATCTGCTACGGAAAGTGTGTGGCAACAGAGTTTTGATGAAGCTTCACAGACAATTTACTACTACAACATCTACACTGGTGAAACGTGTTGGACACTCCCCGAAGAAGTCGAGACAATCCAAGAAGATGACTCTTCCTACCTCACGTTCGCGGTAGTGCGATTGCAGTCCATGTTTCGTGGTGCCAAGGGCCGTAAGAGAGCTCGCTGCTTAATGAAAGCTCAGTACCAATTCACCACGGATCCGGACTCTGGGAAAACTCTGTATACTAACCTGAGCACCAACACCTCCTCATGGACTAAACCCGTGCTCTTCGAGCCGCTCCAAATTCCTGATGACGGCGGTGATGATGATGAAGAGGAGGAGGACAACGATGATGATGACTTTGAAGGTTTCCAACAGGACGCTGCACGGGATTCTGAAGAAGAAGTTACAACGCTAGTAGCTGTGGATGAAACCGAAGAAGCTAAAATGGATGAAACTACGAAGAGGAAGCTGAGCCGTAGTTTTCCACGCTCAAAGGCTCAACAGATTGTTGATGATGCCGAAGATGCTGGTAAAAACGTTCAATTACTGGATATGAGTGGTCTCGATGTGTGGAAATTGTCATCTCGGATCTGGAATCTACAGTTCCTCAAAAAGCTCGTACTTTCCAACAATTTTCTGACGCGAATTCCGTCTGGGATACAGGATTTGATTCACCTTGAGGAACTGGACGTGAGCCACAATCAATTGACTCGACTTCCATCGTGTCTGCAGACGACGACAGCTCTCACAGCGATTCGAGCCTCGCATAATCTCATCCAAACATTTTCTCCCAAGTTGTGGAAGCTTCGAGAGATTCATTACTTAGATCTCTCACACAATCGGCTTAAGGAACTACCATTCGTAGAAGGGGACTTGAAGCTGCTTCGCGAAACACGAGAATGGCAAGTCGGTGTAGGACTTCTCGTGAAGTTGGAAGTATTGCTACTGAACAATAATCGGCTTGTGCAAGTTCCAAAGTCGATCGAAAAGTGTGGTAAACTCTCTTTGCTGGACCTGTCAGACAACCAACTCAATTTACTTAGTGATGAGATTCCAGCACTTACTTCGCTTGAACGACTGGTACTACATCACAATGCTCTTCGTGCATTACCGGATGCTATTGGCAATTTAATGAATTTGCAGGAGCTGGATGTGGCGCATAATCGGTTGGTAACACTTCCCATACGCATCGGAGAGCTGTACAAGCTAGGAACACTCCAGATCTTTTCCAATCAACTCAGATTTCTTCCCAAAGAGTTTGGCACATTAAGCTGTCTACGCCATCTCGATCTTGATAGCAATTCGAATCTTATCAACCTCGAAGTCTTCTTCCGACATCTCCCGAACATTTCGTTCTTTTCAGCGTCGTCATGTGGAATTGTTACTTTCGAGGCATTGGACTTCCTCAAAGACGCACCAGTTCAAACGCTTCGGCTCCGTAAGAACGCGCTACGGGAATTTCCATTGCTCATTGGCCACGCAGTGATGCAAGATACACTGCACGAACTTGTATTGGCAGGGAACTACCTTACTCAAGTACCTTTAGCGGTGTTGTTATACTGCAGTCAACTCCAGCTTTTGGACCTCTCGAACAATTATCTGCGTGTACTCCCAACTGAAATTGGCCACCTTCGACGACTTGAGGTCTTGCATCTTAGTATAAATGCACTTCAAGAGCTACCTGACGAACTTACTCAGCTTCCTCGGCTGCGAGAGTTGATTTGCGACCACAACCAACTTGAACAATTGCCACTACGTTTGGGCAGCTTAATGCAACTGACCAAGTTGAACGTATCATCCAACCGACTGCGTTCATTGCCAACATCTCTGATGGAAATGATTCGACTGCACTCCCTGTATGTTAATGACAATCTTCTATCGGCACAACCTCCAGCAGTTTTCTACGTGAAATGCTTTTGTGATTTCTCCAACAATCCGTTCACGACTCAGCAAATTCAGCATCAGCAGGACCGTCGAGATCGTCTTGCTCTCGCGTTAAAATTTGTTGACGCTGGGGAATTCGTTACAGCTGAAGAACTCTTAACGAAGTTGATAGCTGAATTGAAGATGCTTCCCTATGTTGAGCAGAACCGCGAAAGTCCTCAACTACACTACAAACGCGGGCTGTGTCGTTTTATGCTGGTACGTCTTGATTGAATTTTCATTTGAACCATTGTTGGTGCACTTGCCTGATTCTTTGTGCGTGTGCTTGTCCGTAGCTAAAAAGAGCAAGACATGTCATCAATGAGTCTTCGGTGGTTATTAGTTCATGCGAGCACGAAATTCACGGAGTTGAGTTGATTCATGCACGCCAGACTCGGCTGAAAGCGAATCAGAAAAAAAATCACGAGGAACGATCAGAATCTCCCACGCACCAACTTTCAGACAATAACGATGCTCAACCTGAAGTCGGTGTGAAGGGAACGTACGCACCAGCTGTAAACGCACGTGCTCAAGCGAGGCAAGATCACGAAAAGTATGCAAATGGAGCGTTGAAGGACCTGCATGAGGCAATCAAGTTGGAGTGTACTGAGCTCACCACCGCTTACAACCTCAAAGCTCTCGTTCACATTGCGTTGCATCAATATTCTGATGCTATCCACAATCTGACAAAAGCAATAAAACACGTTCACGCTCCAGATCTTGATGGCATTAACAACCACCAAGACGCTATCACTGAAGATGAAGCAGAATATGAACCAACCATACCGGAAACCAGCATTCATCTTTTCTTGTGTCGTGCTGAGGCATATCGGGGTCTCGGGCAACTCCCATCCGCCATAGCGGATTTGCATCATGTTGTTTCTCACTACCCAATTCAACGCGATAGCTCGAGTATTGCACAACTGGAATGTGAATATGTTAGCGCCTGGGAAGCGGAACAAACAGATTACTCGGTGGATGATGCTACACTGCTTCGCGCTTTCAATATTGAGCAAAAATCGGGGCTTGCCCGACGGGCAGAAGTACTTGACGTTCATTCTAAAGCACTCACTGCTGCGATGGCTAAGAAGAAAAGGGGTAGCACCACCACCACAAAGCGTTTACCAGCAGCTGAACGCTTTCGACTTGAGTGTGAAGCTAAATCTGCAGAATTGGCAGCCGAACGAAAACGAGTACGAGCACCGTTTGAAGAGATGAGTGCACGCAGTCGTGCTTTCTTGGTACGTGCTCGAGATTTTAAGCGTGAGATCCGTGCGAATCTACAAATGGAAATGGAAGAGACTCGGCAGCGACATATTGAAAGGGAAAATGCCCGTGAAACGGAGAGACGGCGTCTGGAACATCAGCGTGAGGTTGATGAGCGCATGATCATGAAGTACGAAGATGAGTGGATGCAGTGGTTAGTGAGCGAGGAACTTCGACTTGAATATGAGCGACAGCATCGAGCAGGTGAAGCTCAAAGACGTGCAGATGCCAAAGTTGCACACGCGGCAAGACTTGCGAAACGTGGTGGTAAACGGCAGGCAGCTGCGGGTCAACGCGGCAAAGGCAACGCAAGACGCTAACGGTTCGGCCATTTACTACATGTACAAAAATATCTGTGTTTTATTACAAGGTGAATTGCACCAACAACGTATCTATTTGTGCCCTGTTGTAGCGCATTGCCAAGATATAAGGTATAGTGATCGGCTAATGAGTGTACCCACTGAAGCCATTGACCAATGCTCAATGGCTTCATTCTCAAAGTCAACCGGCCGGCATAAGCGATGAATTCCTCTGAGAGTTCCTCCGGGTGTGACCTCGGAGACAGAAGTACCGGCTCCACAGGATCGAGCATTTCTTGGCTTTTCGACGATGACCAAGGTGAGGATCTCGGGGAGGATCTCGGGGAGGATCGCGGGGAGG
>NBNE01001302.1:0-13354 GCA_002215365.1 Phytophthora megakarya | reverse complement strand
ACTCTGATCCATTGGTGCGTACGCAAATACCCACTTGCGTCGTGGCCAGGGAGCAAAAGTTCCAAGCGCTACTTCACATCAGCCCATTTGGAGACATCATCCCGTCATGAACCATTTCAAGCAGTGCTTTCGAATAGCCAGTCTTTGACCCTAATATAAACGGAAAATGCACCATAGCTCCCACATTAGACTGCAAATACTCCGGGGAAATCGTAGAGAAACACGCTCTGGCGCTACCTGCGCACTGATATTTGGTATACAGCAGATCCTGCTTCCTGTCAATATCTTCCACAACACTTTTCAAGTATTCTTTCACACGAGGTGTGCAACCGCACTCAGGAGAGATACAAGAAGGTTTTTGGCCACGGCAATTCACCTCAGGGACCCATACCACGACTGGATTCTCGAACAGGCCTGCTAGCGGTGACAACTCGTCCCAGTGGTGCTTGAACTCAGGGTTAGCTACCTGTGGGGGAATGCTCGTTTAGCAAGGCCCTCATGAATCAAACGCTTCTTATCCATCTCCAAAATGTTCTTCACTGGCTAGTACTTGTTCCTTTCAAATCTGATACAAATCGGAATCGGAGTTAACCGGAAATTGTCGGTGATATTGGGGCCTGGCGGCCCCAACATCACCGATAAGCCAGGGTTCTTTCGAAGTTATTTAATCAGAGACAATCTAATACAGGATAGAATTGCATAATAAAACTAAAAATTGAACTTTGCTCAGAATACCGTAATTTACATCGTAACATAACCATCTATGGCGCGTATTTTGGGTTTTAATATACCTGCAATTGTTTGTGCAGAATCTTTCCGAGAACAACAGTCCTACAACTGGAATTAACCATGACGCCAGCGCCCGCTGTCCAGAGCAGTCGTTGAGTACAAAAACAATGCAAACTATAGAAGTACACAGATTTGATTCAAGGGTTTATTTGAGGACTGATGTCACGAGTGTCAGGTCTTCAAATTTGAAGGTGTCCACGGGAAAACTATCACCAAAAGCAGACCACTAAAGGCCTGGGAAAGTCCAACAGAACGCTGAATCAAGCAATCCATGACCACACTTTGCCCTGTGTTGAGGCGCGCGTGCTTGCATACGTTACTGTGATCCGCCAAGCGAAACCACGGTTACCCCCTCCTTCCGTCGTCACCCATACAAAACAGAGTTCAACCAGATGGACGACATTGATGGTGACATGGCTGATTCTCAATGTTAATTTGACGACTTCAGGTCTCAGTGTCTCGCCAAGCTTGCGACTCCGCACATCAATCCGAATGGTTTCCAGTAAACTTGCTTCGCACCGAATCCTTTGGATTGCCTGCGCTGAATCAGCGCCGCTGATTGGAATCCCATCGCATGATACTGATGGCTTCGAGGAGATTGTGGACCACAATTTGTGGTACACTGGGGACGTCTGTACGTACCCCTCAACTCAGTCTGCTTTCTTCTTCGAATAGCACAAGCGTCCTGAAAGCGAGAGCGACTCGTGACAATGAACGTGAACACCCTGCAACTTTTCGCGGTTGTTGTGCTACTCCAACTGACTGGTGCATCGGCGAGGATTGGCGCGCCCACAACTGATCCCGACGACAGGTGTCCGACGCGGTGCCAACGTGACTGGAGACCTATTTGTGGTACCGACGGAGTCACTTACCCTAACAAATGCCTGCTGAAGGTCGCACAGTGCATTGATCCGTCCGTTAAGAAGAAGCACAAGGGAAAGTGTGACAAGTGAACATATCCATGGATAGCTGGTACTGTATCCACGAGGCATTACTAGCATTGTATAAATCACAAGTTCCAGCTCTGATTTGTTCGAATCTATTAATACGCCACCTTCTCTTGATTCTCAAATGATCAAAATATTTTATTCAAAACGTTATTTTCTCTTTTTACAGCAAAACAACAATTATTAATACTAGTAATGGTAGTAGTTAGCTGTAGTCAATCCTAGCAATTCAAGAACATTATCCAACTCGCACGGTTCTGGTAATTTCCGCAAGAAACGAGAGGATGCTGAAGATGAATATTGTTAAGTTGGTGATTCTCATGATCCTGATACTACCATTACCTGTTAATATTACTACGTCTGCAGAGATTGGAGTTGCGACGGTTTTCATCAAAGACAAGTGCTCAACAGTCTGCACATGCGAGTATGTATCAGATTGTGGCTCCAACCACTTCACCTATGTGAATACCTGTCTGTTGAAGATTGCACAATGCATGAATCTGAAAATTACGAAGAAAGCGAACGGAAGACGCATCAAGTGAACAGGAGAAGTTTTCGTGATCGTCAGTCTTGTGAACTCTGAATCTGAAGCGGTTTTAATCTAGCGACTAGCGAAAATCTATAACATTCTCAATAGTTCCCTGAACTAATTTAGGCCGTTCTAAATAAAGTTGCAAATTAACAGTCCTTGTTGCAGCTTGACAACTTTCATTGAGTTCGCAATCGTCGACGTGGCAAACAATGGCGAAGTTCGACTTCTTCCGGTGCGTGTTCCTCCATTTTCCAGAGCGTATTATAAGCCCAAACTTCGTTTGCTAGTTCTCCCTCCTCTTGCAATGCCAACCGTCTAACGTCCACCTCGTAACTCGCTCTGTAGACATGTGCCCGAGGATTTACAGGTGCACACGTACACCGGCAGCTTGTTCTCGTTGTTGTCTTTCGCCACCATGGGGCTGCTGCTGCTCGCGCATTGGGAGGCCTATCGTCACCAAGGCACCAAGACCACCGTCGTCATGGACGAGCACCAGGAGGATCGGCTGCGTGTCAACTTTAACGTGAGTCTGCTCAACGTGCCGTGCTCCGTGGCCAGTGTGGATCTAGAAGACCACATGGGTCAACGCTTCACCAATCTCACACGTCACATCCGCCACTTCCGTCTCGCTGCCAACCGCGCTGCCAATCAGCTGCAGCGACTGGATGAAGTGGTGATCGACAATCACGAGAAGGGAATTCCTGTCTGGGGAGGTGTCCATCGAGACACTCAAGGAGCGAATGTTCACTACTCCACACCGCTCACTTCCAAGACTTTTGACGATTTCATGGCCAAGTACGAACTGGTGCTCGTGAATTTCTACGCTCCCTGGTGTCCATTTTGTCATCAGCTCCATCCGGAGTGGGAACGCGCAGCAGCTCAACTGCCGGATCATCCAGAATACAGCGAAATGGTGCGGATGGCTTCGGTGGACTGCACAGATCCTGAAGCAGTGTGGCTCTGTCGACGCGCACATATCCGTGCGTTCCCGTCCATGCTCATCTACATGTACGGAAGCACGAGCACGCGCTACATCTACAACGGACCACGCAAGACAGAGCACTTGTTACAGTTCTTGGACCTGTTTTTCCGCCGTCTTGAGCCAGATGCTGATTTTGCTGAAGAAGTGAATGTCAACAATGACCGTCTTGGACTGCCCCTGCCTGTGCGGGTGAGTGGAGAGAATCTAGACAGTATTGATTTTAAAAAGCGCCGTCCGGCAACCACTCCGCATGCTGGCGCTGTCGAGGGATGTGAAATTTCGGGAAGTATCAGTGTCAACCGTGTCCCTGGAATGATGGTGTTCACGGCACGCTCCGACGACTTGTCGTTCAACGCACAGGCTATCGACGTTTCGCATGCCGTGAACCATTTTTCTTTTGGTCAGATGCGCCGTGATGAGAATCTCTTCGCTGGAGGCAGCGGTCTGGTTGCGGCACCGTCAAACCGTTACCCACTGGATAGAAAAGTTTACAATATCGAGAGCGAAAACGTCACCGTTGCGCATTTCATGAACGTAAGTGCACCTCCAGGACTAAATCTGATACAATGGTTTGTTACTGACTCGGTTTTGTCTTGTCGGATATAGGTTGTCGGCTTTGACAACCAGGACAACACCCGAAGGACACACCTCCAGCAGCGGTCGTACGAGTTCTCAGCAACAACTACACAGTACGAGGACAAGACGCCGTCCGCGCTCTTCACATTCGACATTTCCCCGCTGGTGGTGCAGGTCACTACGGACAACATCCCGTTCTACCACTTCATCACGCACCTGTGTGCAGTGATCGGTGGTGTATTCACCATTCTTGGCCTTGTGGACTCAGGCGTGTTCCACGCGATGAACTCCATTAAGAAGAAGAAGCAGCTTGGTAAGTTGTCGTAGAGAGTGGTAAGTTGTTTAGTGCAGCCTTACCCTGCGCAGAAGAAACAACAGAAAAATAAAGGAAGTAACACCAATCTACTACTAGTAGTATTTCATAACTGTCCTAATAACCTGCCACTACTTTGATTTTTGTGCATCGAGATAGTATTTGACAGCATCTAGTTTCCGAAAATGCTGCGTTACGGTAAAGCCCCACACGTACATATTTCCAGTGGCGCAGCTCACCGAGATCAACATGAGTGGTAAGAACGGGTATCGACAGCCAATACGAGGAATGAACGGGAAAACTGCAGCCAGGAGGGCGAGGCCTGCCAGTCCAGTCAGGAAAGCGCGCTCGAATAAAGACATCCGCACTGCAGTGACCTTGATATGTCGCTCTTTTAGCGAGTACTTAAGCAACGGAACAAGCACGACCTCCGCCAAGAGAGCGTGACAAGCACCAAGAAACACTTTGGATCCTTGCTCGGCAGGTGTAAACAGCAGCGGGAAGAGCGAGATCGTCGCGACGCCAGACGCAAATCTGTACAAGCGCATGCTAGCAACGCTATCGGCAGCCATCAGCCCCAACGGAAGTGTTACCTGCAGGATGGCCTTCTCGTGAACGTGATAGCCCAGGAGGAATGAGCATAGCATGCAGTAGGCAAGCGCGCTCGTAAACAACGATGAATCAGGGTACTTCCAAACACTCCTTAGCACGGGTGTCATCATGGCAAACGTCAGCACAGCACACACCAACGGCGACACAGTAGGAAGCACCGCAAAACTTGCTTCCTGTACAAGTCCGCCACTCATCAGCGCGACACCTTCCGTCGCAGTGGGAAACCCGAGGATCACCAGCAACTTGTCGAGGAAAGCGTAGAGTGCCCAGACGTTAGGTGCCCAATAGGCATGACACAGTCCTCTCTGCACCGGAAATAATCTTGACAAAATCTGCTTCATGCCAGCAATCGGGTCTTCGTGGTTCCAAAGAATACTTTCAAATGCGAACGCGAAGACACCAAGTACCGTCACTCCAAGGCGCACAAAGTTGCTGAACGAGAACGTCACATTGCCGTCATGCATGTCTTGAATAGTCTCGTGAACATCTGTGCTGGAGATCGACCTTTTCCTTTGCAACTTGCCTTTATCATAGTCGCTGTCCGACTCGGAGTCCGGTTTCCTCACGTAGCAGTAGTGGCCCAGCAAGTAAATGAAGTAGAGCGGCGCTGCATACAAGTAAATGTGCTTGAACATGAGCAGCACCGTGTACAACAGCGCTCCCTGCAGATCTTGCTGGAGTCTGAACTTGGTGGCCGACAGAATGAGCAGCCCTAGCAGCATCCCATTGTACTGAAAGTGGATATGGTCCACATAGAGCAGCCCTGCGTCCAACACGGTGACGAGCATAACTGCCAGCCGTTTGGCCTGGGAGAACGCCCACTCCGTCGTGGTGACAGTGGGCCAGGACGAGCAATAGGCGTGTAGAGCGTAGAACAGTACAACGTCCGACGTGATGACGCTGAGCCGCTGGAAGAGCAGAATGGCGGGCGAGAACACGGGCGTGGAGCTGAGGACCAGCATGGTTTCGTCCACTGCCGCAGCTGCGAAGCTCAGCGCGAACTCGAAGTACGCGAAGAAGGGCGGATAGTCCAAAGTCCACTCGCTTGTGTCTTCATGGTACCAGTGTCGACGCGGGAGCTCGCTTGTGAGGCTCAGCCAGTTGCGATGGACCTCGAAGTCGGTACTGGTGTAGGACGGCAGCAGTAGTAGCTTTAGAGCTACGGACATGAGGAAAAGCGCCACGAGGGACGTGTCCAGCCGCTGCTTTTGACGTCGAATTGATGCACGGGGCGTCATTTTGTGCATACGTGTCTTGATTGGACACTAAAATGAGGTAATATAGATACTGACATAAGTTGAAGTTTGACCTACATTCTTGGGACAGAACTTTTCGTGGCAAAGTTTCTTTGGAGTCGTCGATCGACTGTCTGCGTTTAGTGCAACAAGTGCTACTTCAGCTGGAGATCTCGCCGTTGCAACGGGATATGAAAGTGCTGCAGATATATCTAGTGTTGCTGGTGATTCCGCTGTTTCGACTGGGACTTGAGGTAAAAGTTCTCCCTGACTAGTCCGCACCAAAGCGGCAAAATACCGAGGAATTCAGGGAGCAGCGGTCTCCTACCTCTTGATTGTTGAATAGCAACACTAGCACACGCTGAGTTTGTACCAGACTTTTCTATTGTGACCAGTGTGAAATTTGACATTTATCAGTCCATAGCAGTGTTATGTTGGCATTATGCGCTGCCAGTGCAGGCCAACGGACGAGTCATCGGCGCGGACTCACGCGATATCGACTCTGATGGCTCCGACGGCGGACAATGGCAGCACATGGGGCACGTTCCTAGTCAGGATATGACTGGCCTAGTGCTCGGTGGACACTACATGTATAGTGAAAACAAGTCCAGTGGACAATGGTGGTAAACAATCTGATGAGCGGCAACTAGGATCACAAGAAAGAGAGTAGGAGAGGAGGACAAGTAGGTAGAATTTAGCTAAAGACTTCATTTCACTTCGGCATTTGCCCTCTCCAACGAAAGCTCAACATCTACAAGTTAACAGCAGCAAGAAGCTCTAGGACATGACCACGTCCCAGAAGAAGGCCGAAGTCATCCTGGGAAGCGACAACTACTTCCACTGGAAATTCGCCATGCGAATGCAAGTAATGAGCTGCTGGCGCACGTGCAAGTGGTGAAGGACCCGGTGGAGATGACCGAGGCCTGGCTGCTGAACGACATGAAGGCGTTTGTGGCGAAGCGGAATCCGTGAAAATCGACTTGTCGCGGTTCCTGATACCACTGGCGCCCGGATACCGACTAACGAAGGGGGCCCTCCGATGATCCGTGATCTGGTTGTGTTCTTGCTCACCTTGTGTACCCGACGGCGGGCGGGTTACGCTCTCCTGGGTGACTCGTTCGATGTATATCTGGAAAGGTGGAGACGCAGGGGCTTGAGATAACGTGGAAATTCTTTACTTTATCTCGGGTTGGTCGATCTCGATCGCAGGCGGGTCCTTGAGCCGTGATCGAGCTGCCTGGTTGGCGTTCCAGGTCCTTGGAGGAGTCCAATGTCGGAGATCTTACTCCTTCCTTGTGTATGCTGCCGCTTCCAATAGCGGGGAACTTGTTGGGTGGAGATCCGACGCGATCTTCAGACACTAAATGCTGTGGATTCGGAGCTTGCACGTATAGAATAAGTATTAGGTTGTTGGATCCGGCCAATATATTATCCAGTTATCCAAACTACACTAAATACAGTATTCCTAATACGAGATCACCATATATAACCAGTATATGCCTTGATCCGAGGTGTCCGTAGTGCACTAAGTGCGGATCAAACAAAGAAACCAGCCACTTGTGCCCAATGATGCAAATTCGATTCTCTGTTATTCCTAAGCCTTTGATCCTGATTTGTCTCATCCTCAACTACCTGGATCCACATATTGCTTTCCCAACAGCCGCTTATCTTCGGATCTGGCTGTATACCGCCGAATGCTTACCTTGTTTACTTGATCCTGATTCGCCTTGGATAATCATATCTGGATCAGGCATAATTATACCCAGATTAGGCACCTATAAATAGGTCCTCCCAGATTGATCCAATCACCTCAGAATCAGTTGATCTGAGTCCATCAGACCTTCTCAGATCTGGATCCACAGTAGTCACTTCAGATCCAGGCATACCTGTCACTTCACTTGATCCGATCACTTCCTGTCCGTAATTTTTCGGAACCCACTTCACCACAATCGCCTCCTGTCTGTAGTCGTTGCTGCCAAACAGGATCACTGCACACACTTCTTCTTATTCCCCAATCGTCGCAGATCTCCAATACCCAGAATGTCCAACGCTCCAAGCCCCAGAGAATCCTCGAGTGGTGGATCACCAGGATCCGCCTTCGATCTCCACAGTACTTCACCGGTATGCTACGCGCCTCTTCTGACGTGAGGGGGAGCTCACGGCCGTTCTGGCGTTCCAGACCTTGCCCCGCGGCTCGGATCCGCCATCAGTGGAGCATCAAGATCGGCTAGACGACCTTCGGGACTACATCCAGGAGCAGGATTGAGTGATCTCCTTCATGCAACAGTCGATCAACGGTCTCCGGGCGGATCGGGATGCGCTTCAAGTTGCGCTTGACTCTAGCGCTCAAGTCGTCGATGATCCGAAGCCATCCGCCTCCCACGTTCACACCCTCGAAGGGCGAGTCGCAGATCTGGCGTCGCAAGTCACTCAACTGTTGCAAGAACGAGAACATGCCGGTGCGGAGATCCTGGATCTACAGGAGCAGCGCATTCGTTTATCCCTATATCCAGTAACCCATCCTCAGCTGCTTTCCTACGATCACCAGATATCTGGATACCTACCTTATCCATGTCCACCCATTCCACTTGATCCTGCATATCCCAGTCCACGGCAAGGCGTGGGTATGGGTATGTCGCCATCCATCATTCCAGGGGTCAATCTTGGGTTATCCGGAGTCAACATCACTCACCGGCGTTGCCGCACGCTGGATTTTGGAGAGGTGACTTGACGCCTTGGCTGGAGTGGGATTTCTGTCGCCTGGTCCGTCTCTATCTCGCGATCTGGCAGCCGAGGTTGCCTTTCTCGTGAGATTTTGTTCGCGCTTCACCACATCCGCCTCAGCCTGCAAGTTGGACCGTCCGGGTTCACTTCAGGTCTCATTCCACAATTCGCCGATTCGAGCGCACTCCTCTCCAACTTCCAGCCAGCCGTCCCCATGAGTCAGTCAGGCAGCGACCCCGGGAGTCCCCCGATACCGACTCCCCCCGACTATCCGCTGTCAACTGGGAGTAGCTGGTCGCGCCAGTCCACTATCTCGCGTCGCTCACGCTCCCACACCTCCGATCAGAGTCGGCGGTTAGCCACCTTGGAGGCCGAGCTTCGTCAGACCTCGCGCGGGATCGCCTCGTCCGGGATCGAGATCATCTTGATCTGCAAATCCGCTAGCTCCGATCCGACATCCGAGACATGGAAGCGTTCCAGCACGGGCAACGAGACGAGATCACCCACCTAGAGGGCGAGATTTGAATTCTCGCCCACTACGCAGATGACGATCCCGAAGGCCTCTGAACCCAAATTCTCCAAATTCGCACCGAGCGCAACGATTTCGAGCGTCATGCGATTTCCGCCCGTGAAGAGCTTCATCATGCTGAGGCAGATCGCGATCGTCTGCGTCTGGAGGCTACCCAGGCCGGGGACGAGATTCGGGACTTGCCGGAGCAGGTCCGCAGTTTGGAGCGCGAGACCGACGACGCGAGATCCGAATCTGTCACCGCTCTCGCCAACTACAACCAGATCTCCTCCAGCCTCACCCATCCACTACCAGATCGCGGAGGGGGATCTCCTCTTGAAGGTTCTACCCGTCTGTCCCAGGCAGACCGGGATCGCGGTTGGCAGATCTTGCACTCGCCCGCGCAACCCTGACGCAGGTTACCTCCGATCGTACCTCCGATCGAGATCGAGCCTTCACGCAAATCACCTAGGTCACTGAAGATCGAGATCGGGCTTATGTCGATCGCGACACGGCCCTCCAGAGGTGAGATCAAGCGATTGATGAACGCGATCAGGTCCGCTTGGACCTCCTCACCGAGGCTGCTCGAGCCGCCCAACTGGACGATGATCTCGAGATTGTTCGCCTGGAACTTCTGGGATGGGAGGGAGGACGGGATGGCGGATCTCCAGCTAGCCCACGACCAACTCGGCGAATTGCGAGAAGAGGACCTGCCTGAGGCCGATCTGCTCCTCACGCATCTCGCTAGCCGGATTCGAGAGGGCCAAGCGACCCGGATGCCGAAACGTGATCGAAGTCCGCCCAGTTCTCCTCCCCAATTACTGCCTCTCAAGACCCCCCGCGGCGGTCGGCCTACTTCTCCACCGACCGACCAAGATAATCCCGAGATCGAAGGCCCTGAGGGTGAGGAGCTCGAAGATAAGCGCGAGATCCCAGGCGGAGGTGGAAGTGATCCTGGCGATGACAATCTCCCTTCCTCAGAAAATGGATCTTCGACTCCCCCTTCCTCACCTCCCGGATCTCCTGGAGGAAGTCCAGGTGGTGGTTCCCCTGGTGGTGGCTCACCTCTCCAGCTGAATCCGCCATTGTTCCCTGCCGAGGCGAGTGTTCCCCTCCATTCCACGATCAAGATTTTCACGGCAGCCGAGACCACCGCGTGGGATCCAGCCATCGTGGGGTCCATACCGATGATCGCCATGATTCAGTCCACTTTGACCAAGAGGTTGCCGATCCCGCCCGGCTTCCTGTTTCCTGCTCGGACACCCTTTGTTCGGGCCACATATACCCAGGACCGGTTACCGTTCCGAGCTGATCACCGGCGCAAACGTGTTGGCCCTGATGGCTACGGAGCCGTGGCTCGAACTTCGACAGAACCGCCCCACTCCGCTGAGTTTTGATCACAACTTGCACCGGCGGGGTAACTCCTCTCTATGGCGGATCGCCGTGTCATATGCCGGCCTAGAGGAAGATTACCTGATAGCGTATTGGGAATCGGCCCATTACCTCGAGATCACGAAGGCGATGCTCACGTCGGACCCCGATCTCTTCATCTACCACCAGGATTGACGTCAGCGGCGCATCCGCATAGGAGATCGCTGGCGGAAACTATTGGGAGCGTGCCTCCCGATGATGAGAAGCCAGTTGGCCGATATCGACCTACTGCTGGACCCTTACTTCCTTTACCTACCGACGCCCCAGGATCGAGTGCGCTGGTATCCCGGATCCGTCTCCAGGGCGGCCAATCTCGCGCAGCCGACCGCAATCTTGCGCAGCCGACCGCGAATCTCCCTGAGCCGACCGACCCGCTCTTCCATCGCTGCAGATCCCTCGTCTCGCGAACAAATTCAACCCCCCTGCAGCTCCTTGATCCGTGGATCCCCCTTCACTCCGGGAAAAACCGTCGTGATCCCGCGATCAAGATTTCTTCTTCCTGTAGGCCCCGTAATCCACCAATCTCAACCATATCTTCTGCTCTTTTACTCTTTTCGTCGCTCCCTCTAAGTGATCTCTCTTCAGACTCAACGCCTTCCGTGATCTCTTGCGAAGATCGGCTGTTCCCATATGCACATATATAACATGAACTCCTGATCTCAGTCTTATCCGACTTGCACGTCCCCGGGGTCGAGACGATCAGACGATCAGACAATCGCACCCCGTCCTCCTTACATTTCCTCATACGATTGCATCACATTGAAACGGTTACGATTCACTCGTTCCCGCAGGAAGGCGATCAGTATCGCTCCGGAGTTGAGATCGGCTTCGTCGACCCTGGTCGGCTCGTCATATCCTGCCCAATGCACCAGAAATTCTCGGTAGATCCGACCGAATCGCGTTTTCTTCCCACTCCGCACATCCGAGATCCGTTCGACTTCGTACTCGCCGGCCCCGAGATCTGGGACCCAGCTATCTTCCGGAAGCAGGATCTCATCGAAGTCGAGGCGATCCGATTCGCTAACCGTGAGCTCAACTCGCGGCCGATCCTGAAAGTCCTTGACCAATTTTAGCTTCGATATGTGTACGACCGGGAAGATCTGGTACCCGGTGCCCGCGATCTCGAGCTTGAGGGTGAACTCGTTGATCTTTTCGGCGACACGGAACGTCCCATGCCACAGGTGAGCTAATTTCCGGGCGTATCCTTCTCTCACTCGGTTTAGATATAACCAAACTCGAGATCCGGCTTCGATCTGATGTGATCCGATGTCCTCATTATGTCGATTGGCCCGATCCGCGATGGCTTCTCTCAATCTGGCGTTGACTTGCTCCCGCGATTGCTGATAATGTCGTTGGACCTGATGACGCCACCGCCGCGCGTCACGATCGCGCCGTCTGGTGCATCCGACTGGAAGTGTAGCCTCCAACGTCGATGTCGGATCCCACCCATGCACCAAATAATGGGGGTATCCCCTCGGATCCGATCGTGGGCCGTGTTGATCGCGAAGGTAAATCGTTCAGCATATTCATCCCAATTCTTCTGATCCAGATCGCGAACGTACATCTTGAGCACCCTGGTCGCCGTCTGAACCATTCTTTCTGCGGTCCCGTTGGCTTGCGGACGATATGCCATCGTCGCTCGCTGCCGTTACCCTAGGATCTTCTTAAACGCCCGGAAGAAGTCAGACATGAACCCGGGTTCTCGATCATGCCGGATCATCTCGCTGGCACCGAATCGCCGAAATAAACACTCTTCGTACGATTCCGCGACCGTCTGGGCCGACCAGGACGAGCTAGCTTCTGCGATCACGTATCCTGTGAACAGATCGACCCAGATCAATAACTCAGTATTGCCCTTGTGGGATCTGGCCAGTGACGGTATGTGATCCATCACAATGATCTGGAACGGGTATGTCGCCTGCCAGTTCCCTGGTGATTCACCCCGGATCACAGCTTTTCCTTTCCCGTTTCGCGGTCCACGCAATCCCCCACATATCACTGAACGCTCCGATATAATCCTCTCCAATGGAAGTGATCCCTGATTCTCCTCCTTCCAACGTTGTGTGGTAGTGGTGTAAAACGTCCGACTGTAGCGTTTCGGGTACTACCAATCTCATCAATCGGTCACGATCGTCCCCCGATCTTGGCGTGGGGGGCAGTAAAAGAGTAGATCCTGCTCGTCTACCTCGTAGTCGGCCGCGATCTTGCCATACGATCTTGCTTCCGCTTGTGTGAGATCTGCGATTGAGCCACTCAGATACTCCTTCATGCCGGTGATCCAGACTTCTTCCTCTTGGGCCTGCTTGATCCGGTCGACTCGGATTTCGCGGATCAAACCCTCTTCCATGGCACCCACCGGTGATCTTGCTCGACCAGCTCGAATGGTCACCGCGGCAACTCGTACCACTGGGTTCTCGGTCTTAGGGATCAAGTTTTCGTCTAACCGGTTCTGGGTGACCAGATCTTGGTACCCGGGGGACTCCCGGACTTCGATCCCCCCTTGTCGTTGCAACGCGGTGCTCGCTAGACTGTCGGCACTTCCGTTCCAGTCCCTCTTGACATGCACCAACTCGTGATCATTCCATTTTCCCAGGAGATCGAGGGCTTTCCGCTTCAATAGCGTCAGTCCAGGTGCTTTGCAGTCGATCTCACCACGTACTTGTCGGATCACCAGGTTAGAATCCCCGCAGATCACCAGGCGTCTG
>NBNE01001301.1:0-13356 GCA_002215365.1 Phytophthora megakarya | reverse complement strand
CAGGGAAAGTGTACTTTGCTGAAGTTGACAAGTTGCTACAGGTTGCAACACACGGCAATGGAACCGAGTGGCTGAAGAGTATGTTGTGCATCGTTGGCGTGTCTGCAGTGATATTGCGAGACTCATGAATGTTACTGCGTTGCTAGGCCAATTCCACATGTACGATGCCGACGGTGACGATATCGTGAACGAGGTAGAGTCAAAACTCATTTTGGACTCCATGATCGCTACTCAGAAGGCGGTGATGACTGAGATTTTCGCCACTCATGTAAGCACGTGTAGAGCACGAGGTTGACTCCCTTATCTCTTATCTCTTTGCTGGTTGTGTGTACTGGCGTTAGGTCGACAACATGCCTAAGAAGCACGAGAAACTCTTTGCAAAGAGCCTGTCGGAGGAAGACTTCAAGTCAAAGATTCCGGAGAAGGTGCGCTGTGTTTTCCACTTCGCCAATAAGCTAGACGAGGAGCGCAAGACGTACGACTGGGAGCTCTTCGAGGACTCACAGGTTCGCTTAATTTTTGAGGGATATGAACTATGGGACTCATCGTGTTTTGCTCTTTTGCTCTTGCTAACAGAGGGCAGAGTTCCCAGAACTCCACAACCTGCTCGCCGTCTACGCAAAGGGGTTTTACGACGAGAGGTATGTTGAAGATGACATTTGCTCGTACTCGTTACGCTAACTCGTATCTGCACCCGCATTCAGATTTACTTTTTACGAGCGGAAGCAGGAGAAGCGAAGCACGCGGTACAAGGGTCTCATCCTTGCTACTGCTATTGGCCTGGGCGATTACATCACGGCTGTGATATAGACTTATCCAAACGCTTTTGCAGTGACGTGTGCAGCGGGTAATCTCCGTAAATTCCCGATAACTTTGCGCCAACGATGGCTCGCTTTGTGTTTTTTACCTCACACCTGACAAGCACGGAAACCTTGTGATGTTATTGCGCCCTTACCACTTAGCACATTTGTGAGTATATCGTGAACGACAGCTTCATGCCTTCTACCGTGTCCTTGTACCTTGCGCGTGGTGGTAAGTATTTACGCCTGGACGTGGTGAACAGTGCTGACGTTGCAAATTGCCTTTCGAGGATCGTGACACGTGGCGCCAAAAGTTCCGTTCTGATCAAACAGTCCGTACAGATTATATGTATGGAGCTTAGCTGCATATTCTATTCAAGTAATATATGTATTTCTTCTACAGAAAAAGCTGTTGTCAGTATCTGCGGAAAATGAGCTCTTTACAAGAATTATACCATTGGAATCAAAGAGGACAGTTGTCCCCGGACGCGAAAGTATCTTCCGAGTCGGCTGATCACTTTGGATTTTCACGAGTCCTTCACAGCCGAACAAGCTGTTGTCAGTATCTGCGGAAAATGAGCTCTTTACAAGAATTATACAGTTGGAATCAAAGAGGACAGTTGCTTCCGGACGCGAAAGTATCTTCCGAGTGGGCTGATCACTTTGGATTTTCACGAGTCCTTCGCAGCCGAACGCAAGAGTTTCTAGTCGACGGCTCGTCAGAATGATGTTCATGAAGCAGGCAGCACGCGCGCTGGCGTTGCTGTTCGCCGTGGCCATGGTGGTGCGCGCGGCCGAGTTCGAGGAGGAGGAAGACGTGCTGGTCCTGACGGAGGACAACTTCGCTGAGGCTGTGTCGGGCCACGACACGCTGCTGGTCGAGTTCTACGCGCCGTGGTGCGGTCACTGCAAGAAGCTGGCGCCTGAGTACTCGGTGGCCGCCAAGAACCTGAAGGAGCTGGACCCGCCCATCCGTCTCGCCAAGGTGGACGCCACGGCTGAGGCCAAGTTGGCTGAACAGTTTGCTATTCGCGGTTTCCCCACTCTCAAGTTCTTCAAGGGCGACGTGGAGGCTGTCAAGGACTACGACGGCGGCCGCACGGCGCCTGAGATCGAGAAGTGGGTGGTCAAGAAGTCTGGACCCGCTGTCAAGATCATTGAAACCGCGGAGGAGCTCGAGGAGATCAAGGAAGCCAACGACGTTGTCGTCTTCACTGTGGTTGACGCCGAGGAGGGCGAGACCCGCAGCCTGCTGGAGAAGCTCGCGGACGCTGACGACTTGGCTGTGTACGTGGCCTCCACCAACACGGACGTGACGAAAGACGCTGCTGCTGTGAACAAGGTGGTGCTCTACAAGAAGTTCGACGAGGGCAAGGTCGTGTACGACGGTGAGTTTGAGAAGGAAGCATTGGGCGAGTTCGTCAAGGGCAACAGCCTGCCGCTCGTCATCACGTTCGAACAAGACAAGGCCCCCATGATCTTCGGTGGCGACATGACCGAGCACGTGCTGGCCTTCGTGGACACCACCAAGGACTACGTTGCTGACATCGAGGCTGCTCTCAAGGTGCCCGCTAAGGCCAACAAGGGCAAGCTGCTGCACGTTATCATGCCCAACACCGAGAAGCGCATCGTGGACTACTTCGGCCTCAAGGACGAGGAAATGCCCGCTATCTTGATCGTGAACATGGGTGGCTCCATGAAGAAGTACGGCTACGACCACAAGGCGGATGACTTCGTCGCCAAGATCCAGGATGGTCTCGCTGAGGACCTGGTTGCCTTTGAGAAGAACTACTTCGAGGGCAAGCTGACGCCTCTGCTCAAGTCTGCCGACCCGGAGGATGACAGTGACGAGGCTGTGAAGGTCATTGTTGGCACGGAGTTCCAGAAGCGTGTGATTGACAACGAGAAGGACGTGCTGCTTGAGTTCTACGCGCCGTGGTGCGGCCACTGCAAGGCCCTGGCCCCCAAGTATGAGGAGTTGGCTGAAACCTTCGCAGATGTGGACAGCATTATGATTGGCAAGATGGACGCCACGGCCAACGAAATCGACCACCCCGGTGTGGACGTGCGCGGCTTCCCGACGATCATCTTTTTCCCTGGCAAGGACAAGCAGAACCCGATTGTGTACGAGGGCTCCCGTGACGTCGAGGGCTTCACGGAGTTCCTGAAGACCAACGCCCAGAAGTTCGAACTGGACGGCTCGGCACATGGCGCGGAGCAGAAGGAAACCGCGGACCAGGACGAGGACGAGGAGGAAGACGAGGAAGACACCAAGGAGAAGACGGGTGCCGAGCACGAGGAGCTGTAGAATGCATTTTTAGGTATTGTTTTTGCTGCTGCGTACAGAGGAAGACACGACGTAAAACGAGAATGCAGAACCGATGAACTGTTGCTTTGTCTTGTTGCGTTTGCTCTGCTATTGCGAGAACTGTTCGCGGTCTGGACAGGAATCTCCTTGTGAAGCGTCGCTCTATCTCGTGAGATCTCGTGATGATGGAGAAGGTGGAAATCGCTATCCGGTTGCTAAGCATTTGCTATGCGGTGGGCATCGGCGTCTTGATCCTGCGTTTGCAAGGCCAAGACACGAGTGAGGAGTTGGCATTGCTATGTCTTTGATTTGGTGGAGACTAACTGAGCACAGGCCACATCATGTTGCAGGTCGTGTACACTATGGTCTTCACGTGTCCGTGGTAAGTTTCGCAGTCATTGTAGTCTCGAACGTCTCATTGACGTTATGCAGCTTGTGGGCCATTATTAGGTACACCTACAGTCGCGTCGCCCGTGGCATTGCCGCGTCTCACGAGTTCTGTTGGTCAGGTGTTGTCGTGACTACGCTGCTCGACGCAAGATGGTAGTGCTGCCGGAGAAGAAGATCAAGAAGAAACCAGATATCGCCGTGGTCACCAGCAAGGCGGTGCAGCGCACACAGGCTGAGATCCTCGCGGAACAACGCGAGCGGGTCAAGAATCTTCATGGCGTGGGCGAGAAGAAGCTCAAACCAAAGGTGCCCAAGCGCAAGGGACCTCCCTCAAAGAAGACAGAATCCGGGAAGGGAAAGTAATTTCCCCTCTAGACGAACTCTTCTGTTAAACACGTTGACTCAACAGCTCAACGAAGCTGTTAAAGGTGAAGAAGCGATGACACACGTTTGGTTCCAACTGCTACGACAGCAGCACTTAATATATTTATATGAAAAGTAAATAGGGGCTGGTAAAACACACGAGCGGGCAGCGAGCAGCAGCACGAAGGCCACACCGGCCAAGGATGGCCGAGAGCAGGCCGCGCAACACACGGGCTCATAGATAGATACAGAGCGCCACCTCTCCTTTTCGCTTCCGACGCCTTAATGGAAGCGCTCGAACACGCTCAGGCGGGGGCTCTCCTCATCGTTACTGCTGCTACCAGAGGTGTCCTTCGTGTCTCCAGCAGCAACAGCCGCGACACCGTCGAACGGCTTGCTGTCAAGGCTTAGTGACAGTCCGGTGGACCACGGTTGAGCTTGCAGGTCATCGCCCGCGAACGGAGCCGACGAAGCAGACGGGAAGTCCTTCCACAACTCATCAGCCTGCAGAGAGAACTCCGATTTCTTGGTAGAAGGACCCGTCGAGTTGGAGGCGAGAGCAGGTGATGATACACCAGAGAGTCGACGGCCGCGTACAACTTGCGTTGGGGCAGTCTCCGGCGGGGTGGCAGTGTCCGGGGTCGGCTCGTCGTCCGACGTGAGCGAGAACTTCATCAATGCGTCGATGGCATCCTGGAGATCCGGGTAGCTTGGTGACGATGCGCTGCTAGCAGCGTTGTTCACCGGGACAGCTCGTTGCTGGGCAGACAGACCAATGTTGCCGAGTGATCCCTGTTGCTTTAACGAGGCACTGCCGTAGTGCTCACCAGCATAATTAGGGTGGACGGAAGGCGCCCCCCACGAGGAGCTCTTGTCCAGGGAGGACAGAAGGGAATAGTTGTCCTTGGGGTAGGAAGGCATCATCTGGTGATGATGGGGGCGAAGTTGTTGGAGGTGGTGAGGGTTGGGCTGCTCATTGTAGAGACCGCCCCCGTAGCTGAGGTCCACAGACGGCGGGGGTGGGGCCATGACGCCAGCGCCGAGGCGATCCTTCTCATGCAGGAACATGCCGCTGCCGAGGTGACTCGGGGGGCTGTACTGCGGCTGCGTGTAGCCCTCGGCCTCCTCGTGGATGAACCGGCAGCGACTGCCGTAGGGACAGTGGCCAGATCCCCAGTACGACTTGCACTTGGTGGTTTTGTACTTGGGATGACGCACCACGTGACGCAATTCCGCGATGCCGTGGGCGAATTGACACTTGGCTGAAGAAAAGACAAATAGAACGACAAGATTAGTAAAGCACTCGTAGATTGTATTGAGCCACTGGCCGCACCTCCGTAGCGGCAGTTGCCGAACTCCGAAAAGCGCTTGCAGAGCTCCGTCTTGTACAGCGACGACTTGGTTCCGTTCTTGGGACTATTCTCCTCGTTCAGGTACGACACGACGCCCAGGTCCTCGGGTGGCAACGCGTAGACATCAGGGCCGGCGACGCCCGCAGAGGCGTCGAGCTCCAGGAAGTTGTTCTCCTTGGGCATCGAGTAGTAGCCGAGGTGGTCCATGGACGAGAGAAGCATGGCGATCGGAGGCGGAGGTCTCGGAGGAGTCGCGGGTGATACTATCGCTATAGTATGAACCTCTGAGGGGACACTGGCTTCTCACTCACTCTCACTATGGCGACGGCCCCAACACCAGTCAGAGAAAAGTGCGAGAGAGGAAAACTAGTAATACCTGCCAGAGGGCTCGCAGCGCTGAAGTAGCGGGAAGAGGTGCGGTTCTGAATTTGAATGTGCAGCATCACTTCACTTGAACAAAGTATGTTGCAACGATGTCGCCCAGCCGATCATGCAATCAACCGCCTTATCGTCACTTTAATCTAGTTCTAGAATAGCCAATCGCGGCAAGTGAAGTAGCAGAAGTAGCGAGTCTTGGCCTATCACAGTGCATCACGCTGGGTACGGTTCGAAGGGATTTTCAGCCAATCAGATCTACAAGTATCAGAAACAAACGCTGACATAAATTTTGATTTAAACGTTTTGGTAACCAAAACAGAGACCTAATGTTGCACATATTCCAACAACAGGGATCCAGTCTCATAGTGTTGAAAGATTTTATTACACAAAATCGTGCCACTACATGTACCAGGGTTCTGACAGGCACCATCTCAAAATCTTGACCCCACATTCTAAGTACACTCATAAATCATATTTTGGTCCTTGTTTTGTGCAGTACAATTGTTTGTGCACAAACAATTGTAGATACACAAAAATATGTCCTGCACAAAACTGAAATAATTGACACAATTTGTCTCAAAATAGCAACTGTCTGATATAACCTGTAATGTTACTGTACTATGACGTAGGCAAGCACAACCCAACCAGGACAAATAAAAGGACCAAAAGTTAGCGGATTATCTTAGCAAGGATTTTAGTGCAATAGAGTTTCCACCACTAAGAAAAAGCCTTCCATTTCATCGTACCATGTTGATCCAAGAAAATGTCTCCCATTGTCCATCACAGAGGCACTTAAGACATACTACTCGTAGTACATAGAAGTACTTCGTATCACCTAACATTACTTCGATAGTTTGATGATCCGTTTTGACCTTCAGTGGACTTGAAGTATTCGTCAATGCTCGACACGTTCAACAATTTTTGACTTCTCTCACTGTTAAATCGTCGCTGTTGTATTTTCGAAGGGCTTGCTCTTGTGTGCTGTACCGGTACTGTCACTGCATTGCCTGAGCGAATGTTAATCATTATCAGACAACGAATGTTTCCGGGTCCTGTCTGAAATGAACGGTACGCTTTTGAGAATTGAGTTGCGCCTGTGCAGTTTGGCGGGTGGTCAAGTACGCTGCTTCAGCAGCATTACGCATCGCAACAATTCGGGTCATGAAATCTTCTTGGGATGATTCTTGGATCGTTGGTGCAGCTGGGTTGGGTGTTGGATAGGAGCAACTACGCTGGTCACGAGCGTCCACTACTTTTATCAGAGAGCTTTCGTGAATCTTGATGTCACCAAATGTGTCCAAGTCGTCAATATCTTCAATCGTTGGTCCAGCCACTTCGCGTTCAAGTCTAACCCAACGATTTGTTGCTGTTGGTGACTCCACATCGCCATTTCCCCACGTATTCACACGTGGACGGCTGCTTTTTTCATTAGTTTTCATCATCACACCTTCACTGTGGTGTCTCGTGATATTTGGAGGAGGGGTTTTTAATATTGAAGTGGCTTCCTTCGTTCCATTCAGGTCACGTCTTCGACAATTGTGTACGCTTTTAAGGGAATCTGGTCGAGGCCTTTTTGTCGTGGAACTCGTACACGTTGAATCACTTGTTTCATCAACGCCAATACTTGCCAGTACTTCTTGTCGAGCTGCGTCAAATACATCTAATCTTCGAGCATGTGTGAGGCAGCTAGTACAGAAAGCGACAGAGCGCAAAATCACCCTCTTACTTCCAGGCCTTGCGAACCCCAGTTTTTTCTTCACAGTACAAGCAGAGCAAACGACAGTCGAACACATTTCGCACTCAGCCGTGCCAGTGAACATAGTGAAACCTTTGGTGCATATTGGGCAGCAACGTTGTCGGGTCATACTCATCGATCTTGACGGTCGATGGACTGGAGAGTCAGGACTAGAGCGCAATAACCACGAGAGCTTCTTGTTTTGAGCGCAAACAGTAACCTTGGCTCCGTACATAAGCGCAAGAGCTGCCGACTGTGTTGCCACGCTCTCAGACACGTTGCCGTTGGGGTCAAATCGAGCCTTCATAAAAACATCCACGCCACCGGGAGACTCCGGTGACTCCGTGAACAAGATACACGACGAAATCTGTCCGCGTACGATCTTTCGGTCATCGAGTGGGCCGTATCCGGGCACACTGACGGAGTGCATCAGGTGGTAACCCACTCGTTCGTTGTTCCCTTCTCTTGTCAAAATGCCTGTTGCCTCGATAAAAACGAGATCACGTGGTCGAACCATTGGAGCGTGTGGGGTGCCTTTGACAACCCATTTTACGCCTAGAAACCGAAAGGGGTGCGAGGCTGATGGCCCGCGCAATTGACACAACGTTTCTCCATCGAGCAGCGTGTCGTCCGTGTATGCAGTTTTAAGCATCATTCCCTGTCCGTCCACTGCGATGGTCCCGTACATGATTTCGTTGAGTGAGCCTTGAATCGCACCTACTTGCAGCAGTATGGGCATCTTTTGACGGGGGGATCCGTCGGTATTACTGACACTCTCCGCCCTCGACCGAATTGCTGTTGCCGGTTGGCGCGCTTCTTCTGGTTGGTACAGGGTGCTAGACTCCACCCGCTTGTACATGGAGAGTTGATCGCTTTTGCGGACGAGTTTCCAGCTGCGGGCGTCCACTTCGCCGTCTTGGCGATGGGCATCGTAGTCTTCGAGCGCCTGGTGCACTAGACGGTGTGCAAGGAATTCGAGTCTGTCCTGCTCGCTGTCCGCCATCATCAGAGGCGGGAAGGGCGGAACGGACCATGGAAACCTGCCAGCCATGACGGATTTTCGATTATGACACAACGACGGCACTCCATGGAATGAGCGATTCGCCAGGCAACGAAGCGACAGCCAGTTTTCGCGAGTCGCGATGGCGAGGTGTAGCATTCAAATCTCCATGATGCGTTCCAGAGCGCGGGCAGTACTCCAACGTGTAGCCAAGCGCGAACAAGATTTGCCGTCACTTGTGCATCGATTGACAAACAACGCGCATGGCGAGCATTCGGAAATGTCGTGAATTAGTAGTTATTCGTCCTTTCATCGGATGTGGGGAAAGCCATTTCTACTTTAGGTCAGCATGAGTAATTGGAATGACACATCCACGTACGTGCATGTACTTCAATTGAAGTATGATGTTGCAGCAGTATCACTGATATTGCCTGCACTGCGCTCTCTTGCCTTAGATCCTGCTGTATAAATGAACCGTTCGTCCTATCCATGACGTATTTCGACCGCTTATACGAGCCGCCGATCGCTGCGTCTCGCGTTCGCCCCCTCCCACTCCCAGTGGGAGTCCCAATGACTGGCGGCGAATCTGTCGGTCGCCTGGTGATACCCCTGCGCACTGGGCGGCGTGCCGTCAACAGGAGGTGTTTTGGGGGGTTGATGTTGCAGAGCAACACGGCGCTGTTCTCGAGCGGCGACACCATTCTCTATGGCGAGCAGATCATCTGAATCAACACTTTGGCTACCGTCGGCTCGCGCTGCCTTCCGATTGAGGAGCCACTTTGTCAAGGCCTTCACTGCTACGTAGGCCACCCGTGCAACCAGACACAGCAACACGAGCGCATTAACGCAGATGATGATCTGAGCAATTAAATCGCGAATGCGCTGCGGCACCAAGTCAGATGAGACTAACACAAGCGAGAGCAGCAGCATGACGATGCGCAAGTACGAAGTTAGCAAGCCGATCACGTAGAATACACGCAGCAAGTACGGGCGTCGCACAACCATGGCGATGATGAATATGGCATTGAACGCCACGAGTAATCCAAGTTGCGTCATTGGGTCGTTCCCAGCGCCTACAACAGCTCCTGACCCAATATCCAACGCCATCTTCGCCACGAAAAAGTAGCAGTTCTCTTTGGTGAAATCTTGGTAAAAAGAGCCATAGCGATGATTGAAAGGCTTCTTGTCGTGCTCTTCCGTCCCGTGGTCAACCAGCTCATGCTTGTATCGCGAGAGGATGAAGACACCAAACGCCCCCAAGCCAAGACAAGTCATAGTGATAATGAGCACTGCTAGGATCAAACCACCGATATTTCGGTTGTTTCGGAGAGCGTATGAAATCTGAAAGAACGACGTCATGGCCAAGGAATATTGCAGCAACAGTAATAGCTGGATGGATACCCAGACAACGCGGTTGTCGAGCATCGTAGCAAGGTCCTTGTCGTCTTTCCTGAAGATGCGAAGAGCTAATCGAGCACCAAAGTAGAGAAATACCACCAGCCCACACACCACCAGGAGTACTAACAGAGTGTAGTAAAAGAGGTGCTCCGGATCAACGCCCAAGGTATTGGCATAGCGACTCACACCACCCAAACTCGAATCCGTCCCGCCACTTGATAAGCGGCGTTGTCGCGTAGTACTGGAAGGAAAGATCTGTAAATTCGTCCAAGCAAACTTGGTGCAGAAATTGATGAAAAATACAGGTGCACCTTTGAGGTTGGTCGAACCGAGCAACGTGATAAACTGACCCTGGGCAATCATGTGGATAAGCTCGAAGAGACCACCATTAGCGGACGGCATGGCACTTGCAGACGCTAGTGCCCCAATCATAGTAGAACCGAAGGCGACAACTCCTCCGAAAGCCACACCCGATGAGGTAATTGCAGCTAGAAAATTGCCGGCGTCATTCATGACAGAAACCTGGAAGGACGAGTAGTCCGTGTTCAGGTCCGACATCGGGTACTCTGAGTTGACACCCAAGCAGTCACCGCACGATAGTCCAGAAGTATCGACATCCCCGGCCGCACTAGCTGCATGAGATCTCACAGTCTGAGCTGCAGCGACAGCTTCATCGTAATGGTCCTCGGCCCAAGGCTTCAAGTAGTAGTCGTAAGAAAGATATGCTGCTGGAATGATCGCGAGCAAGCACACGACGGCAAGTAGTTGGGTCACGAGGATGCAAGCACAACATTTTGCGCAACAGCCCATTGTACATGTATAGCGACTTTTGGACTGCAGCAGTTGTGAATAGATTAGCAAAACGAATGAAGCTCCAGTGAACATCACATTAATTGGCATAACGAGGTCGAGCTAATACTTCTAGTTTACCATTTGTGGGATAAAAAACTACGGGAGCAGTGTTTACGGCGGCGCATGCTCCATCTAGACGCTTACGGGGCAACGTACAAGATACCCATATTCTTGAAGTCGCGCTTTTTCAGCGACCTTTTTACTAGTGGCAACGCCTCCAAGATAGCTCCAAAATCTGGTCGGCGTGTTGGATCATGATGCCAGCAGTGCTCAATAAGCTCACCAATCTTCTGAGGCGTCTGTCGTGGTAAGGCAGGACGCATTTGTTGGCGAGCAACAGCGAACGCGGCTGCAACAACACACAAGAGTTCATGTTAGAATGATACCCGTCCATAGCAAGAGATGATACTGTGCTATCTCACCTTGAATCGGGGTCAAACCACGGAACGGTTGGTCTCTCGCTAGTAGCTCCCACAGCACAATTCCAAAGCTGTATACGTCGGCCTTGTTCGAGTATGGTTCGTGGCGAATGACCTCTGGCGCCATCCACCTGTACGTCCCTGTTTCGGCTGTAAGGTCGGAAGAGCTGCCAATCTCAAGCACACAGCTCAGTCCAAAGTCAGAAATCTTGGCCGTGCCATGAGAGTCGATGAGAACGTTGCCAGACTTCAGGTCACGATGCATAATAGAACATAAGTGGAGATAATTCATTCCCTACAGATGACATAACATTAAAAATATTAGGACCTCGTTGAAGCAACAACAAATCCGCCTTCACGTACCATTGCCATCTCTGCTGAAAGACGGAAGAAATCGAGCGGGCCGCGACGTGCACGGATCAAGTCCGTCAGCGTACCATTCTCCATAAATTCAAAAACTGCAATCGTGAACCATCGTCAGTGAGCATTATCGCACACAACAAGTGAAGCAGAAGAACCTACCTAAGCAATAGCGGGGCGGGTTGATGGCCGCTCCGAGGAACAAAACAATGTTCGGGTGGCGGAGTTTACTGACTACTGCAACTTCGCGGTGAAATTCGTTCAGCAACTCCTCACCAACCGCCTGAGTGTTGGTGGAAGAGTCCACGACCTTCGCCGCTACGTGGGTACCTCGCCACCAAGCGCTGTACGTACTACCCGATCGGCCAGTTCCGACAACCTTCTCCAGTCGTACTTCATTGAGGTCCAACTTCCATTCGGCCTTAATCTCGTTCTTATCCACCATTTGCAGCACACCCAACTTTTCAGCCAGACTCACATTCTCAGTGTCACCTGATTCCTGTAAACTACTGACGCTAGGCCGCGCGTCCTCATCCATGCTGAGTCTGAGAAGATTTTGCTCGATATTTGTGCGCAGTTCATCCTGGCGCTCGTCGCTCATAAATGACCCTTTCACTACAAAGCGATCCAGCAGTGTGCCATCCGCAGTGGTCATCACGTCTGCGTCCAAAATGTTCCCTTTCATCGTCGTCAGCGCACGCGTAATAGCATCTAAGATGTTCTCGCGGTCCAGCGACACCACCACGACCTCGCACACATTAGGCACGATCCTGCAAAAACGAATTAGTGTTCCACTCAAACATCTAGTCAGCTCGATGCAACGTACTCTCCGTTGTCGTCCTTCTTCAGTTGGGCATTCACCGCGATGGCTGTCGGGTCACGCTGATTCTGAGCAAGCAGACGCATGTGCATTGGCACGTCGTCTGGGTTCACGGACAGCGCGTATCTAGCAGGTAGCCGCCGAAAATGGGCCTGTACCGAAGCGAACACGGGTTCATACAGGTGATTGAGCACTTTGCGCTGGCCATAGGACCCCGACGCGGACACGTACACGTCGCCCACCATGTGCTTGACAACGGCACGGCACATGTCGTTGACCACCGAGTCCTTGAGGCCTCGTTGCACGCCGAGAGCGGACGGTTTAGGCGCCACAGGGAAGTATCCCTTCTTCTCCAGGTCGGCTAGGGCCTGATAACTCTGCGCCTTCTTGATACCTGTAGCGGGTTCACTCGGTCCGACAGACCCGTAGGATCCGGACTGGGCCTTGGCTTCTGCGGCAGCAGCAGCTCCAGGTTGGGCGGCGTCCATTGCGGCAATCTTCTGTGACAGGAGACGTGCGCGTGCGTCCGCGTCTTGCGGGGCCACAGGTGCCGGTGGTACATTGGCGCGCAGTGGCAGATTCTCGAGTCGCTCCGAGATGCGTGGGAGCGAATTGGGCGATCGGCCGTAGACGCCGAACGGCGAGCGACTAAGCACGTCCTCGCTCATGCCGTTGCTGCTACTGTTGCTGCTGCTCAGCTCGCCAGTCTCCAAGCGCGCGAGGTCGGCGCCCACGTGCGATCCAGTGCGCCACTCTCGGTACAGCAGACGCGCGTCGGACGGCGTGTGGACAGGGGGAGACGCCGAGATTTCTGCCAAGTCGTCGGTGCTGTTCTTGCGACCGATCGAGGCGGGGGCGGGCGGCGTGGACTGTGGCGGGAGGTTGGGCTGTTGCTGGGCGGCGTCTCCGCTGGCTTGCATTATCGCTTCTCTGGCGAGTGGTTGCTGTGTGTCTGTGTTGCGTCTGCCACGCGCGAGATTAGGGCAGTGCATAGAGGCGGTTCTCTGGCCAATCACAGCCGCCGATTCTGAAAAGACATGTTGAACTTGCGCAGGTTCGATGATCGGACTCCGAATCTGCTTTTGACTTTTGACAGGAACTCGAAGATGCAGCAAGTTGTTGTCCGCATTGCCAATTTGGGCAGTCTGCAGAGCATGAGCAAAGCGTTCAGTATAGGTTTT
>NBNE01001300.1:0-13360 GCA_002215365.1 Phytophthora megakarya | reverse complement strand
GACCCAAACAGGACCAGGCCCACCGGTGACCCGTTTTAATTTCTTCCATCATCTTTCTCACTTTAGTATCACCAAAAGACTGCATAAATGTCTCTAGAATTGTCGTTTTCTCATGGGGGAATCTCTTGTTGAATGCTTCCAAGTACTTGATCCAAACATTTATCAAATCACGCTGCGATATCGCTGCATCCAAATTCTCTCCGAGCCTAAGTCCTTGAAATGCTTTGTGTGGTGTCTTGTGGTTTTGAAGCGCACCCTGAAACCAGTCATCCTCCATTTTTCTTGCCATAGATTTTGATTTGCCTAGCATCTTCGCTACACCCGTCATTACAAAGAAAGTATCGTCCGTGAAGTATTTTGTCAGCGTTGAGTACATCCAAATTGGTTCTTCCGGGTGTTTGGTATTCAGATCGTCCACGTATTTGACCCAAGTGATGTATTCAGGCTGTTCCAGAATGTGTCTCCATTGAAGGTGAAGTTCGAACAGACGAAAGACTACATCAGGATCTTTCCCACAGCTAACCAGTGCTGAATCTGTTTGGTTTCCAGCTTTTTCGCAAGGTTTTCGGTGCTTGGATTCATTTTGGCTCTTTGGATAAAGTTGTAAAGGCGACCATCACCGAATCTTCTGGTAAGACTTGAAATCGCAGACATCTCTGGAATTTTGACACTCAATGTGTCGGCATATTCAACCCAAGCAGCAAAATGCGGGTTGTCGAACAGACCTTTTCCAGCGTTGTTCACATCCAGATGTAAACCCTTGAACACAGTGTCCACGGGTGTCTCGTCTTGAAGCCATTTCTGAAGCTTTTCTGGGACCCCTTTCGACTTGAACATACTTGTTAACTTTTCAAACACAGACCCTCCCGTTCTTTCCTCCGTGTTTCTCGTGCTGGAAGCACTGTTGCTTCTCAATAGCCTGCTGTCGATAAATCCATTCTCATTCGTGGTTTGGTGTATAACCTTTTTGGAATAATCGGATTGAAGCATTTTCGGGCCTATAGGTGATGAATGAGCGTCGATTAAGAAGACGAAAACGAGTAAAGTTATGCATTCCAGGAAGTAGTGACGCATGGTTGGCCGGAGAAAAAAACAGAATGAAACTCGGAGTTTTGTAGTTGAGGATCAGACCGTTCCTGCGTAAACAGCCATTACCACGTAAACAGTCAACCTACCAAGTTTATGTAAATGCATTTTTACTACATGTAATACTTATGGTGCTTTGCAGACTTTTGGCACTTTTGGTTGCAACTCGTACGATTTATCGTCATTAGTTAGATGTAAATCGTACTCGACTATGAATTGTTATAAATCGGGGATGGTCTTTATGCAGTAATGGTGCGCACAAAAGACGTCTCGTGCATGATCTAGCATATCTAGTACGAATAACATGGGTTTGGCACTTTCTAAAAGTGCCATTTTCATCCTAACCCTTACTGAAATCTCGATTTCAGGAGCGCTGATACAAAGCCTCTATGATTTACCACTAAGTACGAACGCTAGTTAGTGCAATAAATAGGAGAACAAACTCGATGCAAAGCACAATATATAATCTCGTTTTCGCTATAATTTGTAGAACTCGGAGGGAGAAGTAGCGTTCTTCAAATCGATTTGCAGTCAGTTTTAACCAATCAGAGATTACCTACATCACTTTGCATTCCTCCGGCAATGAGCCTGACAACCCCGGTCCACGACGGGTATCGCTCCAGGACAACACTCCCAGTGATGAGGGAGTAGCACAAGGTCCCAGTCCACGCCCCTCGCCGTACCAGAGGTGAAGCCTACGTCTTGAGCAGCAGCGTGAGGCGCTTTCTTTGCATGATCCGTTGATCAAGGTGTTCAAACGTAGCCTTCGCTCTATCAAGGAACGCAACCGGGTGCTTCGTGTAGAACTCTAGCATGTTGGAAACTGGCCGGTTCTTGGGATCCGGACCAGAGATCTGAGTCGTCAGCAACTGCTCTCGCCTACGTAAGGGAACAGTAGTTAGTGTCTGTAAGAGGAGGATAACAATCTCACTCTCTTTTGCATTGTACCTGGTAGTCTTTACAGTGCCGCCCGGACGGAGAAGTTCTGGCGCCAACAGATTTTGAGCCCAAGAACGCATGGACATCAAGCAGGAGCCTGGAACAAGCGCACATGCGCCTAACCCTGCGCCACCTGCTACCGGTCACGAAATGATCGGGTGCCGGACGACGCAGAAGAGCTGAGCAACGCTGCTGCTCACGAAAGGGGCGCCAGCACAGAGGCTGGTACTACCCCGCCAGCCACCGAGGTCACGACAGCCGAGCCGATGAATCTACTCAAGGGGGTTACGGCGAAATTATCTGACCTCAACGACGCAAACGATGAGTTGAGGGCTTCGCAGATTGCTATGCAAAAGCAGCTCGATGAAAGAGATTCGAGACAAGCGCAACCTCGCCTTCCGACGACACCACCACCGTATTCGAGTGTGCTTGACTCCGACCTGGGTAGAGGGTCGCGGATGCACATTGACCTGCTTGGACCGCCAATGGTGCCACAGAGACCGGTCGCGCCGGCTCAATATCAGCAGGACCACGCGAAACCGTCTCAACTACAACGTCTGTACGCCGCTGAGAGAGCTGCCCAGGAAGCAGCGCCACCATCACCACCAGTACCACCATCACCACCAGTACAGCAGCCTCCACCTGTGGCTCAGCAAGCACAGGGGCAAGCTGGGCAGGTGGGACAGCAGCAACAGCAACCGGTCGGGTATCCGGACGCTCACCAGAAGAAGCTTGCCATCCGGCCGTTCAGCGGAAAAGAAGTTTACATGGGGCTTGGATCTGGGATTCTCGAGTGGGGTCGCAGGTTCGAGCGACAAGTTTTCTTGGCGCAAGCATCCTGTGGTTTTCTGTGGCCTGGGGACGTGAAGATTGATCCCTTAGGTAACTATGTCTCGGGGAAGGCCGGGAGGTATTACAACAGACAAGTGGTTGCTTGGGCGTCTCAGATGCCCACCCTGGCGTTCGTCATGGATCGGATGCTTGACACGTTCAGGACGACCATCACCCCGGCACAAGCCACGAAGCTTTTCATGATGCCCAAGGATTCAAAGTGGAGCTGGCCGGAGCACTGTCTCTACTTAGTGGCTGTCTTAGAAGCGTATGTGGGTGGCTCGGAGCACCTGGTGCTGGACAGTCTGGTCAAGTATTCTTCTCCGAACCTCAAGACAGTGTAAATGGCGAAGGTGGATGCCTCAAGGATCGACTACCTGCAGCACGCAGAGGAGCTCGCACACTTTGCTCAAGCATGGGAGAACGATGCCACGAAAGGGAAAGGTTTCGGTCAAGAAATAGTAGTAACCGTGAACGAGCGACGTACGGAAGGACGACGTCGCTATGGCTGTGGTGAAGTCGGTCAATTGAAGACTGCTTGTCCGGAACGTGGCAAGGCACTGGACTTCACGCTGGCGGTAAGCGACCGGACGGACGTATCGAACGAGACATGGATTCTCGACAGTAGATCGAGTCGTCACTTGGTTAAGAACTTAAGTTGGCTGGAGGATACAGAGGCATGCGACGACCGGTGCACCCAACCCAATGGTGAGCCACTTGATCTAAGTGTAAAAGGCTCTGTAACTCTGGAAGTTAGTGCGAGTGGTGTGATGAAGACGGTCAAACTCACTGATGTGTACTACGCGCAGGACGTAGTGCACAAACTGATATCATATGGGAAACTGGACAAGCAAGGTTGCACGTTGGGCTATCGGGATGGACGACGCGTCGTCATGACTCGTGAAGGAGGAGAAGTGGTATTTGACGTACATCTACAGAGGAATGCGCTCGTGGTTCAAGGAAAAGTGAACAGCAAAGGCAAAGCCACGGCAAATGTGATAATGGCGGCTCTGGAATGAGAAGTTGCTGTATGTGGAGAGATGGCTACGGATTTGCAGAAGGGCAGTCTGGTAGAATTCGACCTGCGTCTGGGGCACCTAAACTACGACGCTGTGGAACAGCTAGCAAAGGATCGCAGCTCTGGTATAGAATGGACCGACCACCGTAGGGTGAACAGTTTGACCTGTGCGCAGGGTAAGCAAAACGAAGAACCGTCAGTCGGGCAAAGACACGGAAGAGCACTCACCTGTTCACCGCGTCGGAGGAGTAATCTGTTCAGATCTAAAAGGGCCAATGACCGCGCGAGATCGGCTCAACAATCGGTACATGGTGATTTTGGTGGACCATAAGAGAAATTACTGCAGCGTGTTTGTGGCGAGAACCAAGGATGCGACCGCCAAGCAGTTCGAACACTTCCTGGTTTCTTCGAGAAGCTTTTTGACTGGACGGTACACGTCTTGAGGACGGATTCCGGTGGCGAGTACCAGAACGTCGACTTGTTCTGCAAAAGGACAGGCGTGGCGCTGCAGCGAGACGAGGCAAAATATCAAGCGAGCAATGGGAAGGCTGAGAGGATGCATCGCACAATCATGAATATGGTACGATCGATGATATTTGCCTGTGGTCTGCCGCTGACTTTCTGGGGAGACGCCGTGCAGTACGCAGCTTACATCCTGAACAGGTCCCCACCAAACGCGAACCCTGGCAGGGCATTACCGCTCAAGATACTGACCAAGGAAACTCCCTCACTAAGTGAAATTGTGATTTTTGGGTCGCCGTGCACAGTCTACAGAGATCCAAGAAACAAAAACTTCTCGCACCGCGCCCAACAGGGCATGATAGTCGGAATTGGGGAAGGGACCAAGGGGTACATGGTATACTTGCCAAAAGATCGCGTGGTTATAACGACGCAACACGTAAAGAACATCCAGACCCTCGACAAAGCCCAAAACGAGCAGGTGCAGAGACTCTATCTGCAGGACGATGAGGACGAGGACGTGGATGAGTCCACGGGAGACGCCGAGAACGCCGCGGAGGCGGTACTAACGAGAAAGGAGGAGCGCCGACGCGTCAGCAGAAATCTGGAAAGAAACCTTCCAAGAAAAAGAAGACCTGGCGCCGAGAGTAGCATGGGACTCGATCTGTGGCGAAGAAGACCGCTCATGAAACGGATGTCGTGAATAATGTCATGGAACCAAACCCGAAGAATTACGGAGAGGCTATGCGTAGCCAGTATCGGGAGCAGAGGGAAGTCGCCATGCAGGAAGAGCTCACGGCACTAGAGGCGAATGGAGTATGGAAAGTGATGAAGCAGCCACACGGAGCACACGTACTCCACACCAAGTGGGTGTACAAAACGAAGATCGACGCTGGAGAAGTCATGGAGCGCCGGAAAACGCGAGTCGTCACCTGCGGGGATGAACAGGAGTTCGGCGTGGATTACAGCGTCACGTTCGCGGCCGTGATTGATATGTGTAGCCTGAAGTTGATCTTTGCGCTGGCAAGAAAGTGGCGGGTACCGGCGAAGCATGATGACGTCCCGAACTCCTATGTGAAGGCGGACAAGGAGGCTGAACTGGTTATTTTGGTGCGACTACCGCATGGTTTTAAGATTCCGGAAGAGACTTTGAAGAAACTCGGGGTCCCCAGTGAGAAGGAGCTAGTACTGGAACTTCAAAAGGCACTTTACGGTCTTAAACAGGCGGGGTGGCTTTGGAGCAAGCTTGTGCAAGAGAAACTTCAAGGAGCAGGTTTCCAGCAGAGCCTAACAGACATGTGTGTCTATTACAGATGGCGCAACGGGGACCTACTGGTGGTAGGAGTGTATGTTGAGGATTTGTTAGTCACTGGCACCAGACAGAAGGCCGTGGACGCGTTCTTTGTGGAGCTAAGCGACTTGGTGGTCAAGGACTTGGGGACTGCAAACAAGTTCCTCGGGATGCGTGTCGAGTATACTGACGAAGAGGGTTATTACCTGAACCAAGCGGCAGCAATAACCGAGTTGTTGTGAGAATCAGAGATGGAAGGAGCGCACGCAATCCGCACGCCAATTGGCTTGGAATGGAATGAAGAAGACACCTCTGAGCTTTTGCCTGCATCTGGAGGAGAGGGAAGGCCCACGATTGGCCGTTTTCAGTCACTGGTAGGGAGTCTATTGTGGGTTGCACGTTGCACCCGGCCAGATATCTGTTTTGCCGTCCATAAGGCGACGAGGAAGACGCATGGGCCTTCGGAGCGCGACTGGAAACTCGCGAAGAGAATTGCCAGGTATTTGGCTGGGACTAAGCAGCTGCGTCTGCAGATGAACGGAAATGGAGCTAAGAAGGAGTCCGTCGAAGTCGTCGCCTACAGCGACGCGGACTTCGCGGCGGATAAGGAAGATCGCAAGTCGTTGACAGGCGGAGTAGTGACGCTAGACGGCATGTCAGTGTCATGGACCTGCAAGAAGCAGGGCGGGGTGTTCACTGTCGACTATGGAAGCCGAGTACACTGCCGCCTCGGTCCTAGCTACGGAAGTTCTGGGGATACGCGAGCTGCTGAACGAACTAGATGTCAAGCTGGAGATCCCGATGCCGCTACTGGTAGACAATCAAGCAGCGCTTAAACAACTGGATGGGGAGTCCTCTTCCAGGAAGGCCAAGCATGTCGATGTTAGGATTAAGTTTGTGGGGAGCTACACTCGGAAGTGACTGATGAAGCCGGAATATTTGGAGAGCGAGGCGATGCTTGCCGATATAATGACGAAAGCGTTAGACGCTCCACGGCTAGCTGAGCAGCGAGTCGGATTGGGGGTGATCTAGAGCGGTAAAGCTCAAACGAAGTGGGCGTTGAAGAGTCAGGAGTCTTAGGTGCAGGACACCAAGATGTGGAAAAGCTCGGCAGCGCCAACGAGGAGGAGTGTTGGAAACCGGCCAGTTCTTGGGATCCGGACCAGAGATCTGAGTCGCCGGCAGCTGCTCTCGCCTACGTAAAGGAACAGTAGTTAGTGTCTGTAAGAGGAGGATAACAATCTCACTCTCTCTTTTGTATTGTACCTGGTAGTCTCTGCAGTGCCGCCCGGACGGAAAAGTTCTAGCACCAACATAGCAACCACTCTCTCTGATCTACAGTGAGTTGGCTGGTGCGCTTCGTAGCGCGACGTTCGTGGTCGTTATCATCCTCGAAGCATTAAATCCAGTTCGAGATGGTGTTGATATGCTTGGGGTAGATCGTTGACAGGCGACTTTTCGACAAGCCCAGGTAGAAGTAGCCGTACAGGGCATGCATGATGGTGTTTCTGGACGCGTGGCGCCCATTGACCGCCTACTGTATGCTTGCCATCGCTGTGCTGTGTGGGCGCGCGATTGGAGTTTCTGACTGGCTAAAAATCGCACGAATCCATTCGAAATCGATTCGCCGAAACGATTCCATTCAGGCTATTCTCAATAATTCGAATGAAACTGACAATATAAAATGGATGTTTGTTGTCACGCTAATCCGGACTTATCATTGGCTGTACAATATATCTAAAATGAGTAAATATTTGGTACCGTGAGTGTGTGCACCACATATTCCATGCAGACCTGTGTACACCACACTATAACTCTTATTAAGAGACTCTTTGACGCGTACAAGTATTATACTCAAGTACTGTTGTAGCGTCGTATCCTGCGCAATTTTGCTGAATGTGTACCTTAGTATTATGGCATGGTATGCGAGTGTAGATGCGTCGCACAAAATTGAGTTCGTCCTTGAGCTGGGCAAGACGCAAGCGCAACGTTCCAGCACGCGCAATATCTATTCCTACGGTAAAAACCGGACGTTGTTGACTTCAAGATATAAAGGATAAGTAGGGATCATAGCATACAATCACTCTTAAGTTTCGTAGCCTGCTAACGTCGTCCAATCTAAATGCACCTAGGAAAGTCGCTAGACAAGTACCGAGAGCGGTTTTACCATTAACGACAAAAAGTAACATAGCTTTTTGTTCGGGTTGAAATGAGATTTATTTCCTGAAAGATCTTTATAATTACTTCAGTTGTCGAATCTGTATCGATTTGTACAAAAGCTTAATTTTGAGGCTTAACTTCATTTTACTTGAGCAACAAACGATAATATCAATTCCAGTTAGTTTAGGAAGTATGTTTGATTACAGATATTCAGATATTTCCGCAGTTATCTCAACATTGATTCATGGGTCTACATAACCCACCTCAAATGTGTTCTCTGGATATATAAATACCCAGAGAACAAGTTTTTTGTTTTTAAACAAGATGGCGATGAACAATAAAGTTTGTTCGATGTAGTGTTAGTAAATGAAGTTAACATTTCCATCCTGGATTCTTGCTATTTCGCTGAGCAACAAAGGTGGCCCACGTGCTATCGAGTGCACTTTGAAAGCGTTTTCTCCTGTCTGGTCAAGTTTTAGAGCCTTGAACACATCGCCGACAGTATTGTTCGCGGTACCTACTAGCTACGTATACACTACGTCTCATATTTTCAGTTTAGGATAACTTGAATAATAGTGTTGATTCTTTAGTTAGGGGAAGCCCTCACTCAGAGTGCGGTGTCGTTTCGCGGCGCTGCCAACTCGCTTGTACGGATATACGGATGGATGTATAATACGATCGATTCGATGCCGTACATGTATCACAACTACCTCGAAAAGTAGTTGCAGCTAATGTATTTGGAGGAGTGGGGATATCCAGCACGAGAGACGAATCTCATCAAGGTACAAGGCAAAGTTAATACGATTCAAGTAACGACAGGCCACCCCCACGACAGACCGGACGATCATAACGTGTATCTGCAAGTTGCAGTGCAACTTCATTGACGACTTCCCTTGCGTTGTACGCCGTTAAACCCCTAACACTCAGACGGTTTTCGCCGCTATGCAAAGGCGCATACATGGTGTTAAAAACAACATGTTAAAACCAGCCTACACTTGAAATTTGTATGACCCTCGTAAATACGATGTCCTTTTCTGAAATTCCGAACCGGATTAAAGAACACAGGCAATACTGTCGCACTGTTTTTCCTAAGCATGTTGTCAAATACGATGTCACTGTAAGCCCGACCACGAAATATGCTGTTAAACGGTCATGAGCAAAAAAAACTTTTTATGTGGGCTATACGTTTTGGTGGGAGATCGCGAACAAAAGCCAAACATGCACTCAATACTTTGCAACAAAACACACTTGACACGTAAAGAGTGTATTTTCCTCACCTATACTCACATCATAGCCAGCCTGCCTTCCTCCTGTTCGCCCTTGGCTTCGTCGTTCCTCCCCGGTTTCCTCCTGCTCAGAGCCGTCATCCTCCTGCTCGTTTTCATCTTCCTCTCCACCACTGGTGCTGGTGCGGTGTCTCTTCTTCCCGAGACCGCGCATCTGGATGTCGCGACCTACGAGCGGGTGCGGCCGCTCGGCCCCATTGTTCGATTTGGAGTGTCAGATTTGAAAAACGTAAGCGTGTTTCCGGGGGTAATGGTTCGGCAGCACGCGGTCGCACAGGTAAACGCTGCCCATACACAACACCGTTAGTTCCCCGAGCGAGAGTCATTAGCATCAGTACTTACCGTTTCTGTTCTTTGCTGCAGGCGGCGCAGAAGAAGCAGCTGGCGCAGCACTCGCCGACCTTCCGCTTACGGAGGGAGCACACCTTACACTGGTGCTACGGGCGCTTGCGATGCTGCTTTTCGCTGCCAAAGCGATCCCAATCCTGGAACACCGTGAGCTCGTGCCGAGTGAGCCCTGCGCTTGGCACCTCCGTTCGCGCCAGCAGCCCGGGGTAACTCAGCTACATGAAACACCAATTAGTACCAATCCATGTAAAGAACCTGAAGCAACTTACGACTTCGGCGAAGTCGCTGACCGTCAGCTCCAGCATCTGCGCCTGGAGTTGACGCAGGGACAAACCATGGGTCAGCCGGTGAGTCGTTGCGCTGCTTGCGGGCTTCGCAAAACACGATGTACGCGTTCACGATGGCCATGTCAACAAGGTCCAAAAAGATGGTCTTGTAATACTTCTTGAAGGCCACCGCTATCTGCAGCGTGTACCGCTAGAGACGGTGCTGGTCGTGTACGTAGACCCCGCCCATACAACGGTGAGGATCCCGCATCATGGAAGGGCAAGGGACGACGACTTTCTTCCCCCTATGGTAGGCGGCGCTCTGAAACAGGTACATTCAAAACAGCATACAAACAACATGCAGTTAGAGCATGAGAGCGATAAGTTGTAGAGCACCACGTACCACACGACTCTAGTGCTCGACTACCGCCGCACGAAAAGAACTGGACCGGTTTGCGGTCCCACCACAGTAGCGCTGTAATCTGTGGAGCGCTTTTCAGCATCGCAAATCTTCGCGGAGCAGCGGGAAACGTCGGGAGTGCGCGTAGCGTGCGAGGTGGTTATCTACTTGGGGTAGTCCATCCTGTTGGTCTGGATGATGCCAATGCTGTACACGTTGCGGCTCAAGAGCTGCAGGGAATGCTGCAGCGAGGTATAAAAGTGGTCTGTTCCCACCGCGTGGCTCTGGGGGTGGCATCACCTCATGGAGGTTCCGCACTACAGAGGCGGGGCCAGCATTGGGGTCGGCCGAAAACCGTGCGGGCGAGTCTCCTCCTAGTTTGGTCGTGTGCTGGTCTTTTCCGTAGAAAAACTTAAATCTGACAAGAAGTATATACAACATGGTCGTTAAACAAGACGCAATATACAACATGTAATACATAGCCAGAAAAAAGTCTCGCGACCCCATCGTGGGGGTCGCGAGACTTTTCGTTTGGCACGATACACACACCCAGCAACAAAAACACGTCCACATGCACACATACGCACCTCAAGCAGTAGGCCGTATCGGCACAGCACGTCATAATCAGCTTGGTGTCCCATTTGTGGGGCTTGTCTTTGAGATACTGCCGCGTGATGTTGTGTCTGCTGCGCGAAGGTATCATTGCCTCGTCAAAAGCAACGACGGGAGGAACGTTGTAGCCTTCGCAGAATGTTTGCTGTAATTTCTCGATCACGGGTCTCACCTTCCAGGTTATGTCTGTTTTGGCCCGAGGGTCCGCGTTATGAGAAAGTGTAAGTTCTGGATAATACACCCGAACCGCGCTTTGGACGTGTAGCGCCCGAGCGTGCCCCCAGGCACTGCACCAGTAGTAGACGTCGCCCAGTGATCTACCAGGCGTATGGTGTGAGGGCACAGCATACGTGCCACCAATAAGCCAATGCAGCGCACAAGCCCGTGGCCTTTGCTGTCCTTTTGGCTCTTCGTTTCCGCATCCATGACGTCTTCACGCGTCACCTGTTTCCCAGCTGCACGCTGCTTTTCATACATCCGATAGACTCGTTCAATGACGTGCTGGTTGTAGTAGCGATCGCTTTCCATAGCAATCCTGCCCCACAATGATCTGGGCATGAAATAGAAAAAAATCCAACGGGGACTCTGCCCTCGCTAGAACAGCGTCAATTGGTCCATACTCACCACTGTACAAGCCAGGATACGAAGTGGCTGCTGGAAACGTGTCAGGATCTGATGTAGTATACAACGGCATGATGAAGTTAGAACATGTAGTATATCCACATGATCACGTTTGCACACGTACCACAATTCCAGCCATCCGCTCGAGCTTTCTATAGAGCGTCAGGGTCCTGTGCAAACACTGCAACTTTTCCGGTGTCATCAAGCTCCAGTTGTCCATAGTGGACTGCCATTTTCGTGGCAGCTTCTCCACAGCTTCCTTCAGGTGTGCAGCGGCTAGTCGTTTCGCTGCATTCTTCTTATGTCTCTCCAAAATGGCGGCCCCAGCAAGCACCTCATCGCTGCCGTCATCGGTCTCGTCCTTACTGTCATCGTCCTCAACGGCTTCGTCGTCACCGACCTCGTTCTCTACATCTTCTTGCACATATTCTTCGTTCTCGACTTCTACGTACCAGCGCTCAGAGTCAGAGATGTCGCCCTCAACATTTGAAGTCATACCAGTATTCTCGGCCACAACCGGTTCCTCCTGCAGTACGGGTACATCCGCAGGAATATCCATATCCAAGGTCCTGTAAACATGTCGTCGTATACACCATCATCATTTTCAAAGATGTTGTATAATACACCATGGACGAAAACACGTACCAAGCTGGTGAGCGCACTGACGTAGGCGTTTCCGCCACTAAATCAGCGATCTCTTCTACTCTTGGCGTGGCGTCGGGTGTCTCCACAGGTGAAGCCACCTGTATTCCAGCACTACGAACAGTTCTAGTCGCAATATACACAAGTTAGGATAGAACATACATATCGATACCCAGAAAACGCACCTTGTTGAAGAAACCGCATCACTCTCGTCGTCTGCATCATCGTCTTCTTCGTCAGACGCATGAGGACACGTCGTCCGCTTCCTCTTGTCCTTACCACTACCCGCCGGTGCCGTCTCAGTCTCCGCAGGCACACTCTTCTTCTTCACAGCTACCTCAGACTGGCACGCATGGGTTGCGGCGCGCGCTGCAGCTCCACGCTGCTCTTCCATCTCGAGTCGATATCGCTCGCGACTCTTCTCCAGCTTCTTTAGGTTGGCGACGGCTGTGGCGCGAGCGACCGCTCCCGTCTCTTTCGCGGTCTTGTTCTCCTTCGCGATGCAAGCCGCCTCCTTCTTCGACACTTTCTTGGGGGAGGATGGTGCAACCGGCTTATCAGCAGGACGGGCGTTTGTCTTTTGGGCGTCCTGCACAGCCATCTCCTTTGCCAGCATCTGTGTGTAAGCAGCAAGCTTACCCATGGGCGGCTTGCTTGGCGGCTTGCTCATGGGAGGTCGCGAATGCTCTCCTGTATGTCTCGGTACGCGTCCAGCCGGCTTTCCTCCGATGTCAGTGTCAGTGTCTCGCTCTCCAGCAATGTGGGCGCGATGCTCGAGAAGCGCTCGCTGGCGGGCGTCTAATCCCATCCCATCCAGCCGTGCCTTGAAAGCTTCCGACTCGCGTCGGGTCTCACACCTCGGGGCCATTCTCCTCTTTTTCGCGCGTTTTTCGAAATGAATGGTTTGGTCCACTGACGCTGGTCCCTGCAATCAATGGGTGTGTCCTCAACGGACTGATCTTGTGCGAAGGCTCTTTTTCTACGCTCGTTATTGTACAGGAAAACTTACCCGCGTGCAAAACTACAAAAAATTGCGAAATGAGCCTTCATTAACATGTTGTTAAATACAACATGTTAAGGAAAAGTGCGAACAGCGATGTTGTAATATGCAACCGTAAGTGTTCGGGGTTAAGAAACTGCTTACAGATAAAGACGACACTTTTCCAGATATACCTTTAGGATGCCAGACATGATGTTGATGGGAATGGTGTGCCCGCCGAAAACCACTGTTTGATGCAGCGACAAAAACATCAGCAGCAGCAACAGCGCCCCCAACGCACAGCTGTCAAATAATTAAGCATCCAGAACTGATTCAGTTCTGGATGGAGCTACTGATCGGTGCAATAGTCAGTCTGAAAGTCTGAATACTACTTCTAAGGAAAACGTCGTGCAAAACGGATG